>VXBT01005795.1:827-13497 GCA_013400235.1 Oriolus oriolus | reverse complement strand
GGCCATTGCTCTTGGGCCATCTCTGTGGGGCCATTGCTCTGGGGCCATTGCTTTTGGGGCTGTTGCTGTGGGGCCATCGCTCTTGGGCCATCGCTCTGGGGCTGTTGCCACAGGACCATTGCTCTGGGGCCATCACTGGGGCCATCGCTGTGGGGCCATCTCTGTGGGGCCATCACTGGGGGGCCATTGCCCGGGGGCCATCTCTGTGGGGCCATTGCCATGGGGCCAGTTGCCGTGGGGCCATCACTCTGGGGCTGCAGAGTGAGGAGTGAGGGTGGAAACCTTTTGCCAAACGGTTTGTGCAGACAAGTGCAGGTTTGTTCCCTCTCCACAAAGCCCGTCTTCGTTGTTTGCCCAAGCTGAGCACGCAGATCCGCGAGCGGTGCAGCCCCGGAATGAACGGGATGGGATTTGTCAGTGAGCAGGAGGATTAAAGGGGAGGCCACGGCCCGGCTGTGTGCAAGCACTCTGTGAGATCCAGGGCAGTGTTGTGAGAGGACACCCGGCTGTGTCTCGCAGAGATACCTATCTCTGGGGCCCGGGGGGGGTTGGGGGAGCTGCTCTGCCATCTCTCTGCCTGCTGGCACACGCTGCACATACCTCCTTTGGGGCAAATTCCTGGCGCTGGCTTCTCAGAGAGAACAGAAAACCTCTGGGGCTGTTTCTGTAATTTTTGTAAAATTATTTTTTTAATAACCGTCCTGCTTTTGCTTATCTTCATCCAGCCCCTCCAGTGATAATACAGGCGAAGCCCTGACCCGTGGCGTCCCAGGGAGGAAGGGCTCAGCTCTGACAAAGTGCCAGCTCAGAGTGGATTTCTAATCTCTTTTTTCTGGAGGAAAAGGCTGTAGGTGCCAAACCAAAAGGGCAAAGTGATTTGCCCCGGTGAGGTATCACGTTCCTGCTCTGATTTATGGCGAGGGGAGAGGCTTCTGAGTCATCCCTTCCAGGAACTGCTTTATTTTGGTAACGGAGATAATTCTGCTGGTTTTAAATCAATGTGGTGTCAGTCAGCAAAAGCCCATGNGGAGAGGGACTGGGGCTGACCAGGGAGAGGGACTGGGGCTGACCAGGGAGAGGGACTGGGGCTGACCAGGGAGAGGGACTGGGGCTGACCAGGGAGAGGGACTGGGGCTGACCAGGGAGAGGGACTGGGGCTGACCAGGGAGAGGGACTGGGGCTGACCAGGGAGAGGGACTGGGGCTGACCAGGGAGAGGGACTGGGGCTGACCAGGGAGAGGGACTGGGGCTGACCAGGGAGAGGGACTGGGGCTGACCAGGGAGCAGGACTGGGGCTGACCAGGGAGAGGGACTGGGGCTGACCAGGGAGTGGTGCTGTGCCCGGGGATGGTGACGGCCGTGGGACGGCACTGCTGGCCCTGGGCGCGCGGGCCCGGCTGTGTTTGTTCAGGCGCTGTCTGGTCGCTGTCTGGCTGCAGACAGCCCAGCCCAGAGCGGTTTCACGTGCTGGGTCCTGCTGGGAAACAAGGGCTGTCCCCACGGCCGGGCTCTGCTCGGCCTCTCACAGCCCCTCCACGGCTGACCGCCCCGGGCCAGCTGCCTGCTCGGGGACAGATGGGTGGCTTTCCCACAGTGCCTAAAGCCCCTGTGAGTGTCAGCAAATTCTCCTTTGTTTTCTGTTCTTTCTGTGAGCTAATGAGCGTTGTCTGATTTTTCTTTCTCCTTTTTATTTTTTTTTCCGAGTGTAATTTGGCCTGCCTGCAGTTGCCCTAGCTGCTAAGGTGGAGAATTCCTGTTTTCCCGAGTGAGATTTGGGCAGTGGAGGCGGCTTTGCAGGGCTAGGTGATGCTGCTCTGCTTGTTTACAGTGCACGGGAAAACTCCGTGTTTTACTGCTGGTCACAGCAGGGCCTTGGGGTCGTTTTGTGCTGTTTCCCTTTGGTTTGCCTTTTCCCTCTGGCTTCTCCCACAGGCTCATGAAAGATTTTGCCCTCCTTCTGTGGCAGGGCTGCTTGATGCCTTCTGGCTTTTAAAAGCTGGCGGCACATCTGCTCATCGTGTTGGTGAGTTTCTGCCTGGTTCCTAGCGTTAAAGACATCTCGATTAGTCATATTTTCAGGGGAGCAGGAACACGACCCACTCCTGGGCAGGTTGCATGGCTGTTGCTCGGTACAGCCAGGTTGTCAGGGGAGTGGAGATGTCCCAGGAAAACAGGCTTTGGGAGAAACAGGCTGCTCAGATCGCCGAGGGTACCTGGTGTGCCGTGCAGCTGCAGCTCCGGCAAGGCTGGGGGCATGGAATCTGCGTTCAGAAGCCTGGCGTGTTGCTGCTTTGGCTGGCGGTCTCTGTCTCTTTGCTGCAGCCGGCTCTGGCGTGAGAGGGGCCGATTCTGCCCCGGGGGCCGCGGTGCCAGTGGTGATCAGCAGGAGCTTCCCTCCAAGGAGCTCCAGCAGCCCTGCAGCGTGCTCCCAGACAGGGCCAGGCTTGCTGGCGTGGGCAGGGCTGGTGGGGGTTTCTGGTGTACCAGGGCACGGTGCCACTGAGATCCCCGGTGCAGACCCCAGCGCAGGGGATGCACAGCACGGGAGCATCCCTTGCTCTCCGGCATCCTTCAGAGAGGAGCCGTTGGCTGGCTGCGTTCCCCAGGGGGTTTGAGGAACCTGGAGGTGTTCTGAAGGCCTGTGGATTGGTGGTACCGGGCTAATGTTTGGGCTTGGTGACCTTGGAGGCCTTTTCCGACCTGAATGATTCCGCGAGCAGCTTCTTCTGCTGAGGCCGGTCTGGTTTTGCTGGGTGGGTTCCCGTGTGTTCCCCACGATTTCCCTGCTTCCCTGGGATGTCCTGTGCCGCATCTGGTGTCCCCATGTGACGCTGCCGCCGGTGCCAGCGCACAGCACAGCCCGTCCGTGCTGGGGTGTGAGGGCCTCAGGGGGGCAGGACAGGAGCCAGGCACTGTGACAGAGCCCTGGAGCTCCTGGGCCAGGCAGGAGGGCACAAAGCAGGGAGCCAGGCACTGTGACAGAGCCCTGGAGCTCCTGGGCCAGGCAGGAGGGCACAAAGCAGGGAGCCAGGCCCTGTGACAGAGCCCTGGAGCTCCTGGGCCAGGCAGGAGGGCACAAAGCAGGGAGCCAGGCAC
Organism: Oriolus oriolus; assembly: GCA_013400235.1. Taxonomy (NCBI): domain Eukaryota; kingdom Metazoa; phylum Chordata; class Aves; order Passeriformes; family Corvidae; genus Oriolus; species Oriolus oriolus. The sequence continues at coordinate 10,401 of VXBT01005795.1, read as the reverse complement.
TGTGACAGAGCCCTGGAGCTCCTGGGCCAGGCAGGAGGGCACAAAGCAGGGAGCCAGGCCCTGTGACAGAGCCCTGGAGCTCCTGGGCCAGGCAGGAGGGCACAAAGCAGGGAGCCAGGCACTGTGACAGAGCCCTGGAGCTCCTGGGCCAGGCAGGAGGGCACAAAGCAGGGAGCCAGGCCCTGTGACAGAGCCCTGGAGCTCCTGGGCCAGGCAGGAGGGCACAAAGCAGGGAGCCAGGCACTGTGACAGAGCCCTGGAGCTCCTGGGCCAGGCAGGAGGGCACAAAGCAGGGAGCCAGGCCCTGTGACAGAGCCCTGGAGCTCCTGGGCCAGGCAGGAGGGCACAAAGCAGGGAGCCAGGCNGTCCCCAGGGCTCTCTGTGGGGTGCTCTGCAGAGCTGAGCGCCAGGAGCCGTGTTTATTGATGGGCAGGGCTAATTGAATTTCAGCCTCGGAGCGGCCGCTGGCGTGGGAGCAAAGAGCAGCAGGAGTCTTGTCCTCGCTTCCTGCTGCTTCGGTGACTCTGGGTCTGTGGCTGAAGCTTGGGGAGATTTCCTGAAGACAGGCAGGTCTGTAGCGAGTCTGGAGGCACCATGGGGGCAGTGGGACAGGGATGAAAGATGTCTGAGAGGCTTCTGCTGTGGGGGCAGCAGTGCTGGGGTGAAGAGAAGTAAGGGAAAAGTGAATCTTGTCGTGCTCATGCCAGAGCTGCCCAATACAAGGTGTAATGGTGATGCCTTATGTTTTAACTTTTATGTTTTTCAAATCCTGTACTGCCCAGTGTGTGACTCTGAGCTGCCTCACAGCCTGTCAGCTGCTGCTCTCTCATGCTCACACAGACATAACAAAGCCTCTCCAGGCCTGCTCTGCAAGGACACCCAGCCCGTCCCAGGCCCAAAATGTGTAACCCAGCACCTTGAGAAGGGGGAGCAAGCTTGGAGAAATCACATCATTAGCTGAAGTTTAATCTGCAAATGGACCATCAGAGTGTGAAGAGCTCGTGACTCGGGGTCCATCTTGGGGGTCCATTTTGGATGTAGCCTTTGGCTCCCCAGGGTGTGCCTTTGAAGGCCTTTCAAATAAATATCCACCTTTATTCCCTTACTCCTGTCTAGTCTCTGTTTCTAGGTAGCCTCTCCAGACATCAGTGGCCTGTGGGGTCCAGCTCTGTGCAAGGAGTGCAAGCCAGAGATCGCTGTTAGCCTGCTCTAATTAGCACCCGTGGTGCCCTCTTAATGACAGACATCCTGCTCAGACTCCTGAGCTTTAGTGAATTCATCCAGCTGGAGAGATCACGGCCCCTCCGAGCGGGCTTGGTGACAAAGAACAGGTCATTGAGGTGACGCCCTTGGGCCTGTGCTGGGATGCGCTGGGAGCTCGCCGGGATATGACAGCAGAGAGCCCCTGTGAGGGCACCCTGAGACCCTGTGAGGGCACCCAGTGTCCCCCCAAGCCCCTGTGAGGGCACCACAAGCACCTCTGGCCTGTAGAGGCATCCCATTCCACGATCATGGAACCAACGAATGCTTTGGGTTGGAAGGACCTTAAAGCTGATCCAGTTCCACCCCCTGCCATGGGCAGGGACACCTTCCACTGTCCCAGGCTGCTCCAAGCCCCATCCAGCCTGGCCTTGGACACTGCCAGGGGTCCAGGGCCAGCCACAGCTGCTCTGGGCACCCTGTGCCAGGGCCTGCCCACCCTCACACACAGCAATTCCTTCCCAATATCCCATCTGGCCCTGCCCTCTGGCACTGGGAAGCCATTCCCTGTGTCCTGGCCCTCCATGCCTTGTCCCCAGTCCCTCTGCAGCTCTCCTGGAGCCCCTTTAGGCCCTGCCAGGGGCTCTGAGGTGTCCCTGGAGCCTTCTCTTGTGCAGGTGAGCACCCCCAGCTGTGCCAGGCTGGCTCCAGAGCAGAGGGGCTCCAGCCCTGGCAGCATCTCCGTGGCCTCCTCTGGGCTGGCTCCAGCAGCTCCAGGTCCTTGTGCTGTTGGAGCCCAGGGATGGGGCAGCTCTGCAGGTGGGGTCTCACCTGCAGAATCCCCCCATGACCTGCCTCTCTGCCACTCCTGTGGGACCCTGTTCTCCGCTGGTCCCTTGGCCATGGAACATCTCCCTGTGTTTGCCAGCAGCTTTTCCCTGGATGTTCAGTGAGAGAGAGGCAGCCACAGGAGTCAGGACAGGGGCATGACGTGCTGGGCTCCAGGGCCATCCTTTTAGGGTGGTTCTGCCTCAGCCCCTCTACTTGCAGGAGCTGCAGCAGGGCCGTCGCTCAGCTGGGCAGTGAGACATCGCCAGGAGCGCCACACAGGCCATCACTTTACTTCTGAGATAAAATAGGGCTGTTTCTTCCCCTCATGAGCTGCATTTTCCCTTTCAGTGCTTCTGGAGCTCTACTAATTATTAATAATTAGGCTGACGAGGCAAAGCTTGGTTTCTTTTCACTGCATCTAGAGTAAGCCAAGAAGCTTGGCATGGGAGTTTGCCCTGGATCCCACCCACCCCTACCTGGGCTCAGCAGCCCCGTGGAGTTTGGCTCACGGAATCACAGGAGGGTTTGGTTTGAAGGGGCCCCAAGGACCATCCAGCTCCAGTCCCATGGGCAGGGACACCCCCACAAGACCGGAGTGCCAGAGGGCTGGGCAGTGCGGGGATGCTGGGTGGTGGGGCTGAGGGGAGCTACAGAGATGGGCCCCAAAGCCAGCATGGCACTGTGTGGAAGCATGTTGATCCTAACCCTGTTTCACAGAGTTCCCTTTGCCAGTACGAAATTTTGGGGTTTTTTTTCCTTTTCTTTCCTTATCAGACCTCGAGGAGACCTGTGCAGAGACTGAGGTCTCCAGCAGAGGCTTAGGAGGCTCGGGTGATTCCCCACAAGTGGACAAGCCCCACTCCTGCTGCAGCCCCCTGGTTGCTCATCGGGTCCCAGGCTGCCCTTGAGCCTTCCCATGGTGCTCAGAGCCCCCAGCAGCTCCTGTGGCCTGAGCAACACGTGCTCCTTTTCCACAGCCTCGCAGCTGGGTTACCCTGCTGGGGACCTTCCTGCACAGGGCTCTCTTTCCTTGCAGAGCCTCGGGATTTATTCACCTCCCTTTTCCCCTTCTGCCCTTGTTCCCATCCGTTTTTGTCCCCCTGGTCTGACTGTGGACCGAGGCACCCCTCTGGCCATGCCTGCCCTGCTTTCCTGATGGCACGAGCAGCTTTCTCTGTTCAGTCCTTGCGTGCAGAAGCCAGCATTAGATAATTGCTAGATTGAAAAGAGGCTGTAATTATTTCTGCTTCCCAACTAGAGGAGCAGGCAGCGCTTGCCAAACGGCTCAGTAGCTGCTGGCAGATGCTCTTCAGAGGGTATCCCTGCCCTGCCCACATCCTCCTGCCGTCAGATGCTCTGTGTGTCTTCATCTTAACTGTAAACCAGCTCCCTCTTCCAGTCGCTGCTCCCTGCTGCCCTGGAGCATCGCATTTCTCATCCACCGTCGGCAGAGCATGATTGCTCAGCATTTAATGTTTTCCCTGGCATTTTGTTGTTCCTGGTAACTTCTGCTGGGGAGCAGGAGCGTCCCACCAGCAGGGCTTGGGGAGTGCAGAGCACAGGACCAGGCTGTGAACCCTCTGCTGGGTTAATGAAGCAGCTCTGGTGATTAAGGACTCTGACAGAGGCATTGTTCTGGCATGGAGAACACAACGGGAACAGATCCACACTTACTCTATTTTGTCTTATTTTATTTTCCTTCTCTGAGCAGCACTGGACCAGCTGGTAACCTGAGACCTCCCTGTGCAAGGTCATGGCCCCTGTGCAGCTGGGTGATCCCTGCAGGTTCCCCCGGGCTCAGAGGGACCCTCAGGGCGTGGCACGGGGCATCGGTGGCAAGGGCAAAGGTGGGGTGCAGCCAGATGAGGTGTCGGGGGGTGTTTGGGAACAGGATGGGGGCCACGCTCAGGCAGGAGAGGTGTCCTTGCTCCTCTGAGGTCCATAAACAGCTGCAGGGAGATGTGGTGGGCTGGAAACCTGGAGCTGATCATCTGGAAGAAAAAGCCCAGCTGCTTCCTAGCGCTGCAGGCCTTTTGTTCCGTTCTGTTTCCAAGTGAAGTATCCGCAGGTAAAAGCCACAGTGGAGAACCTGCAGTGCTTTGGTGGTCCTGGACTGTCTCTTCCCAGCTGAAACAGCCGTGAGAAGTGGTCTCTTGCCCATGGCCACCCCTGCATGGTCACCTGCCACCGGAAAATGACATTTGGTCAGGAAGATCCCCCAAATACTGGGATCCTCTGGCTGAATCCACATCCTCATCCCCAGCAGATGTTGGTGTTTGGCTGTTGTGCCTCTGCCATCAGGGGGCTGAGGGTCTGTGGTGGATCTGCCAGCAGGTTCCTCTGGTGTTTGTCTTTCCTTCAAAAGCCATTGCACCTTGAAGAGAGACTCCTGCATTGCTCAGGGGAGCGCACTGGCACAGCCAAAAGGCAGAGAGGCTCTGAGATAAGGGGTTGTGCTCTGGAGATGCCTCAGCTTGCTGGCATTGCTCACCCAGCTCGTGTTGGGTCCACATTAACCGGTTCCAGCTTCTTAATGTACCATAGCGGGTGAGAAAACAAATTTTATATCCTTCATACATAAATTTGTATGTGTTTACGTGCTCAGCTGTAATTTCAGACAGGAGCAGGGATGGCACCCCTGGGCTGCTGCCAATGTTTGCCGTGGGACCCCGAGTTTGGGGGGTCCCACATCCGCACGACAGTTCTGAAAAAAAATCGCCTTTTTTTGCAAAAATCGCCTTGTTTGCCTGGGCAGTTTTGGTTGTTTTAAATTGAAAAGCTCCATGGCCCTCTCAGCAGCTCGGCAGGGAGGGTTTGTACCCTCATTTCGAGTTCGTACCCTCGTTTCTGGGCTTTTTTTGCCGCGCAGTTCACACAGGCAGTCGCTGATGCGACACGCTGTTCAGCCTCTGCAAATTGCTCTGTAGCATTTTCAAGCAAATTTTAGGGGAAAAAAAAAAGGCAACAAAAGGGGAAAGAAAGAGTTACAGTTCTCTGCATCTTACAAATGGAAAAGGGAAAATTAGGCAGCTGAAAAATGCTGGTGGTGCTGCGTGCGTTGGGAGGGTATAACTAATGATCCTCCGAAAGGTCGCGGTTTTGCTCACGGCGCACCTTCAGCGAGCTGTTACCGCGGGCAGGGCGCGGGTGCCCAATGGGTCCCTCTGTTCTCTTCCAGGAGTGAGGCTGGGCCTGCTGGGGTGAGCGGGCTGTGCAGCTCAGGGAGCTCCCCGGGACGCCGTAACCATCAGACGGCGCTGGGCTCCGCCAGGGAAAGGCACGCGGGGGAAGGAGCTGCAAATGTGGAAACTCTCTGCACCGAACTGAGTTCTGGCCTGCACAGCGCCTGCTGCCGCTGGGCTCTCTGTGTGCTGGTGAGGAGGATGGGGTCTGCCCGTGCCGAAAAGGGAGCGACGGGAAGGGCGAGGCTCTGCTGACCGCTGGGGAGCCAGGCCGGTGCCTGGGCACGCCTCACTGGTGGGGAGAACACTGTCAGGGCTTGTGGGCAGGGAGGGTTGGGGCGGTACAAGGCCGTGGGGCTGCTCTGGGCTCTGCCCCACAGCAGGGCTGGCTGGCTGCCCCGGCACTGAGACACCAGGGACACGGGGCTGTGCCACCAGCCCTGCGCTTCGGCATTGTCTCCAGGATACCAGAGGAGGGAAGCGAGGCAGGGGCTGAAAAATGTAGCAGTGCTAAATTTTTAGTCTCGAGAAAAAGAACCTTTCTGCTTTGCTCGAGATCTCCGGGCTGTGTTTCTCTGCACTGGTTGGAAAGTCTCTTGATTTCTCAGAACTTTTTATTTCTCTGTGTGTGTGTGTGTGTGTGTAGGTCCTCAGATTGATTTTGACTGCGTGTCGTCTTGAAGTGATGGGCTCAGAGCGAGACCCCTCCCCAGGCATCTGTCAGTAATAATGAGGGGCTTGATTTCCAGCCACATTTTTGACCTGGAGGCCCTGGGACTCTCCCAGCTTTTCGAGTGACGACGGAGAAGCAGCGGCAATAGCCGGAGATGGCAGAGAAGTGCGACTGCATCGCCAGCATGTACGGGTACGACCTGGGCTGTCGCTTTGTGAACTTCCGCCCGCTGGGCTTTGGGGCCAACGGGCTGGTGCTGTCGGCCCTGGACAGCCGCAGCTGCCGCAAGGTGGCCGTGAAGAAGCTGACGCTGGGCGATGCGCGCAGCATGAAGCACGCCTTCCGTGAGATCAAGATCATCCGCCGCCTCGACCACGAGAACATCGTCAAGGTCTACGAGGTGCTGGGCCCCAAGGGCACCAACCTCCGCGGGGACTTCTTCAAGTTCAACATGGTGTACATCGTGCAGGAGTACATGGAGACGGACCTGGCGCGGCTGCTGGAGCAGGGCAAGCTGGCCGAGGAGCACGCCAAGCTCTTCATGTACCAGCTGCTGCGCGGGCTCAAGTACATCCACTCGGCCAATGTCCTGCACCGCGACCTCAAGCCGGCCAACATCTTCATCAGCACGGAGGACCTGGTGCTGAAGATAGGTGACTTCGGCCTGGCCAGGATCGTGGACCAGCACTACTCGCACAAGGTAGGCAGTGCCGGGCCGGCCGTCACAGGGAGGTGTCAGACGCTTGCAGGGTGACGTGGTTGGGCCGCGGTGGATCTTCCTGGGGAACTGGTCCTTGAGCCTGTTGGGCAGCGGCAAGCTCCGCTGGGCTGACCACTGCTGGTGACCACTGTGCCCCAAGCTATTCTGTTCCATTTATGGAATCATGGTTTGGATGGGCAGGGACATTTAAAGCTCATTCGGTCCGACCCCCCACACCGAGCAGGGACACCTTGCCCTAGATGGGGTTGCTCAGAGCCCCATCCAGCCTGGCCTTCAATGTTTTCTGGGCACAGCCCGTGCACTGAGCTCTGACAAATGACCCCAGGGCTCTGCAGTGCTGCAAAGCTGCAGAGAGGGCACAGGAAGGGTTCGAGGGCCCTTCAGCTGCTTTTCACTGCTTTGTATCGTGTGTACCAAATACACGCTCAGGTGTTCGTTCTGTCTCAGCAGTGGACTGTGGGGAGGTGTGTGTTTGCTCGCTGTGCTCAAGTGACTAAGCTCTGTGTTCCTCCTCTGCTGCTGTTAAAAAGCACAGACTGCTGGGAGCACGTGGAGAGGGGACCTGGCATGTCCACACCCACTCTGCCGGGCTTTGTCCTCACTCCGGTGCCAACCGGCTTCTTAAAAACCCACTTTTGTTCCAATCACATTCATTTAACAGGGGGAGAGGAGTGGGTCTTTGAGACTCAGTCAAATCCTTTCATCTGAGGTCAAGATCCGAATAATGAGTGAAATTCTTAGCTGTTTGGTACTTTGTGTATCATAAAGTGGTAATAATGTGAGTGACCCGGGCAGCCTGCTGTGTTGACAGCGGGCAGGCAGCGTGGGAGGGAGGGAGGCCGGGATAATGGGTGATAAGACTCTGTGACACGCAGTCCTGATGCTAATAGATCCTGAGCAGAGCTGCAGATGTATAATGCAGGTTGCCTTCCAGGCTGGAGCTCTTGAGCAGTGGAGGAACGTGGCGGAGGCTCCATCAGCCCGTGGGTCCACGTGTTCCTGGGAGAAAGCGGAGTCACTGCGTGGTCTGCAGCTGGCCTCTGGTTACAGCTACTCTTTGGTATTGTGAGATGAGATAAAATCTGTTTCTCTGAGCTGGGTGTGCCCATGCTGAGGCTGGGGTCCCCCATGGGTCTGTTGCTGTGCCTGTGCTGAGGCTTAAATGCACTTTGCATTTACCAGTGGGTTCCTGCCTGTTGCTCTGTGAAGGGAGGCAGGGGAGGGGAGGCAGAAGAGGGTGGCAAGAAGACAGTTTCATGATCCTGAGCTGATTTATTCTGGATGCAAGTCTGGGCTGTGGCGAGGAACAGAGCCTGGGGAAAAGGAGCGAGGTTGCAGGGGACATCAGGGAGCAGGCACAGGGTCGCTGTCGCTGCTGCCTGTCCTCTCTGTGCTCCCTTCCTCACTCATTATTTATGGCCCCACTCAGGAGGAGGCTCCTGGCTTTTCAGATGTGTGGTTTGTTTATTTAAAGTCAGGGAACTCCCAGAGAAATCCGCTGCAAACAAGGCAGGGTACGTGAACACAGAAAGTCTCTGATTTAGGGAACGCCGTGTTGCCAAGGACTGCAGGATCAGGGTAGGAGTCATCTGCCAGTGTCTGCTGCAGAATTATTGTTATTTCTAAGCAATTCTCTGTAGCCTCAGTAACAGCCAGTGCAGTGGAAGGAGCTGTCAAGAGCTGCAGCTTCGTGTTGATGCTTAACTCTGCCAGGTGCCATTGCATGAGCATCCTCCAATTCCTCATGGGGTGGGAGGCCGGAGCATCAGTGCAAAAAAACCCATCCGAGTGTGCAGAGAAAGCTGGATACTGCTCTGGAGCAGAGCTGAAAATAGCAGGAAATGTCATTTGTTGGTGACTCCTGGCGGTGTGCAGGGCTGCGTTTGCCAGAGCTGCGTGCCGGGCCCTGCCGAGGCTGAGGGACAGCAGGAGGGCTTGGGCGGGGCGTGGGTCGGTCCTGCCGGTGGTGCCTGCGGTGAGTCGGAGAAATGGATTCCTCTCCGTGTTTCTCTCCCACGCCGCGCTCTCCCCCGGGACTCACACGGGTTTACGCGCTCCGTGGCCGCGCTCTGGCAGGAGGCGGCAGCGGGAGGCAGAGCCGCGGAGCATCGCCGGTCTGAGGCTGCGGAGCCGCCACCCCGGGGCTGCCCGGGCGGAGCAGGGACCCTCTCAGCCCGGGCCGTGGTGCTGCCAGCCTGGGCTCAGGCACAGCTGCCCAAGAGCAGATGAAATCCTGTGCCCTCCGTGATTAATTGCCCAAAGACCCCGTAGATCCAGCCCTCTGAGGGCAGTGCAGAGCTGCACCTCTGTCACAGTGGTTTCCTGCGAGCCTCTAAGGCAAGGAAGGGTCATCCTAAGCAAGTAGATTTTTCTTGTGTTGGCATGTTTTGCGTCTGGAATATGCTCACACTAATGACTGGGCTCTGCTAACACCAAAGGTTGCAGGTTGTGTGGTGTTACTGGTCTCAAAGGTCACGTCTCTTCTCACCTGATGCTTCTCAAACCCCAAACCATCCTGCTGAGTGCTAAAATGGCGAAGAAGAACCACGCTTGACTGTGAGCAGAATTTTAAACATGGCTTAGAACACACACACCACCTAAATAAAAGCCCTTGCCTGGCAAGGTGTCTTGTTTGTGTCACTTTCAGCAGGCAAACGCTGAATTGGGATAACAAAGGGGAGAGCTGCCCAGCTCTGGGAGATGTTGAACTGGGATAATGGGATGGGAAGGGGAGAGCTCCCAGCTCTGGGAGATGCTGAACTGGGATAATAGGGTGGGAATGGGAGAGCTCCCAGCTCTGGGAGATGCTGAACTGGGATAATGAAGGGGAGAGCTCCCAGCTGAACTGGGAGATGCTGAACTGGGATAATGGGATGGGAAGGGGAGAGCTGCCCAGCTCTGGGAGATGCTGAACTGGGATAATAGGGTGGGAATGGGAGAGCTCCCAGCTCTGGGGGGATGCTGAAC
>VXBT01005784.1:0-48637 GCA_013400235.1 Oriolus oriolus | reverse complement strand
GACCTGTGCAGTCTTCAGCACAGACAACCTACAGAACAAAAAATACAGAAATCCTGTCCTTGACAGCAGGCTTCTGAAAGCAGCATCTCTCTATCCACCCGGGCTGTTGCATTGTGTTAGAATTTGTCTTGACATGATGTTGCAGTCACACAGCAAGGTATGAAAGGGATGTCACACAACTCAATTGTTAATGAAGCAGCTCCTCATTGAATGCTGCAACTCATCATGTGTCTTCTCTGACATGGCATGAAAGAAGGGGCTTTATTTTAGAAGGAAGAAGTGCCAATGAGAAATGAAAAAGAAAGAAGCTGTTGAGTAAAATGCATATTGCTCAGTGTTGCTTGTTTTGCTGTACCAATGCATTGCAGGTAATTATGTGACTCATTTGAAGCAGACCCCCCCACCTCCTCAGATGTTTTGGTAGGCAGGTGATTGCTCCCAGGCTTGTTGGTGAATGAATTTCTCATCAGCGGTTTGGCATCCCAGGCAGCGATGTAGATCTTCTGACACGAAAATCAATTTCATTGCTAAGTTTCACAATTTGATTACTTTATAAGAAGTGTCTAGAGCAGCTCCCTGTGTTATTATATAGACTTCTGAACTGCAGGCTTAGTCCCACATGCTTCACAGGTCTAAACAATTTGTAGTAATTATTTTGATTAGACATGTACTGAAATGCTACTGCAACAATGAACAAGGCAATGTGCAAATTATAGACAAGAATATGCATAAAAGCCTTAAAGACAAATATAATAAGGCTAAATGCAGCTCTGAAATTACTGCATGAATGCATTCCTGAGGTTTATGTTACGTTATGCTTTTGAGTTCAAATCCCTTGTCAGCTTGGATGTCTTTGCAACAAGAGTAGTTTTGCAGATGAGATCTCCTTCCATTTCTCTCATTTCTGATCTATTTTGAGTGGTCAAGTAGTAAAAATAATGCACATACATAAAAAACAGTAAACTGGGTTACTGTTAGTGATGAGCCTATTATAACAAAAAAGCTGTAGACATTTAAACTCATTAAAAAGAAAATATTGACTGTATCACAGGCAAGTCATCCAGCCATCTGAATCTGTTAGACTGTTTAATATCGTGCTCAATATTAAAATATGGTTGAAATAACAGAAATTAGCCAAATTACCTTCAGAGCTTTGTGTTAGTAGGAACATATTTTGGCCCTGTAGATCAGGCCCTGTGAAAAACTATCACTTGTTCTTAAGAGCAAGGTTTTTGAATATCATTTTTGGAGGTACTCAAAACTTATCTGAGTAAGATCCTAAGCAACCTGAAGTAATTGGACCTGTTTTGAGCTCGGGAGTGGATTAGAGAACTCCAAACTTCCCTTGCAAACGAAATTGTATCATTCTAAGCTTAGCTGGTAAGACTTTTTGTATGACAAGAAGAATGGAAAGCACTTGCCTGCAAGAAAATTAGTTTATTTTAAATAAGTAGAAAAAGACAAATATAGATGAATTAATAGTTTGAATATAGTATTTGGTTTGGGTTTTTTTTACTCCTTTCTTAGAGCCCCTATATAATCTGTTCTCTCACTTGAGATGTACAGATCTCCCTTAATGAAAAGAATCTGCAAACTGGTTTTAAACAGTATCTAACTCTTGTATTGAAAAGTGTCAGCAGAAATGGCAGGAATTAGGGGGAAGATAATATTCCTTTTGAAGGCCCACTTTGCTTGAGAAATGAGGTTTAATGACTACTTTTTGTCCAATTCTATTTATTTCCCAGCAAAGATACGAAATTCACAATACCAGAAAATGCAAGCCTTGAAAGTAGGATGAGAAGTTAGACTGTGCCGTGTGGGCTTTCCACTGAATCGAGGGTGGAATGGATTTGCAGAAACCAGTGGGGGAGCATTAGTTCTTATTTTAGGTGACAACAGTGTTGGATAATTAAGGTCCTATTTTCTCAGCACTGTGGGAGAGTGTGGATATTACAATGCCTGCACATTTTCTGTCTCCTTTGCTTGAAGGTTGCACTCAACCTTTATTTTATGTGTAAGAGAATGAGCCTAGTTTGAATTTATGACAAGTTCTTTCTCCATAATAGTCTGGCATAAGGCATAATTTTTGCCTTCTCTGCATAAAATTCTGTGTATAGCTTCTATTTTACTTTTTCTCTGCGCTGCTTTGTAAGAAAGAGAGCAACCATTGTTCTTTGTATAAAGTTCAAATGCCTTTCATTTTTAAAGGTGACATCAGTGGCAGTGCTAAGTGATTTGGGAGTGAATTAGAGTGACACAGATTGACTGTCACAGCAGAGGTTTGTGAACTGTTTCTTAAAATTCTTTCCTGGCAATTTTCCTGGGGTGTGGGGTGTATTAATTTTATTTTTTATTAATTTTATTTTTTTATTAATTTTTTAAATTTACTTTTTATTTTTAATTTTAGGTCACCCTTCAGGTGGGGCCAAACATGTTCCTCTTGTGCTGATAAAGAATGTGCCTGTCGGTCACTGTTAGATAATGACAACTAGGTTTTCACTGAGTATCTTTAGGATGCATTTACCTTCCTTAGGAAGGAGCTAAACTCTGTTTAGTCCTGGAGCACGGTCTGCATGGAAGCTCTGTACCTGTACCTGTGCTTTAGGTTGATAGATGGCACTTTGGTCTTTCTAGATATAATGTTATAGTAGCCCTTTACCATGTGGCACGTTGATTTTGGCACTGAGGTGTACTAAAACTAGTTTTGGTGACTAAAAAATTTAACTTTCAAGTGGCAACATGAACATTGTCAGGATGGATCCAGGAAGAGATCCACTGGATCTGGAGGAGCATCCTGTAACAGTGCAGCATTGTGTAGAAGCCAAGGAGAAAAGTACAGAAAAGGAGTCTGATCGGATTAAAAAAAATGGCAAAAAGATGCACACAAAATGTTTGTATCTAATCAGGTTAGTGTTTTCCAACGTTTTTTCATCCTGCTGGTGCTTTTTCAGATAGCTCAACTCCTAAAATATCAGTCCCAGCTCTTTATGACTTGTAATTTGACAACTTCAGGCAGTATAGTGGCACACTTTACCTAAAATCTCATGGCAGAAATGGGAACATTGAGACAGTTAGATGCTAAAATGGAGGAGTATAAAGCAAATACAATTTTTTAATTTCCTTTCTTCCAGTTAGGAGGTCTGTTCCCTTTTCTTCCATTTCACCACAGTTGCGTCAGGCAAGGAAGGAGTTAAGGAGCTTGGCCAGGGAACGGAATGGACTGGACCCTACACCATTATGTGCCTGTAAAGCGTGTTGTACATCCACTAACAAGCCTGCCATTCATTTTTTCAATAAATCCTGCACAGAGGTATTAGGGTCTGTGAACTGACAATTGATTTGCTGCCTGGAAAATTATTCTTTATTGATTTATATTACACAGCAGCAACCGCAAATCTATAGCAGCCTTAATCAGAGAGAAAATGCTAAAGTTAGTGTCATTCTTACTTAGTCAGGCAATTACAAGTAGGAGAATTGGTTTAGTACCTCTAGGTGACATCTACATATTATTCAATTATGAATCTCAGTAATCCATGAGTTACAATACATAAAAGCGTGTGAGATCTGGTTAATTAATTTTTTGTAATATGAACAGTGCCCTTCGTGCAAGAAGGTGTTTTAAATGTCAGCCTAGCATTTAAAGTGAAATTTGGCACCAGAAACTAAGTATGATTTTTAATGAAGATTCTTGGGATCTTTACTGTGCCTGGTATTTTTCTCATATTTCGTGTGAACTGGAAAAAATTAAGAATCTGAGATATTTACAGAGTTTGTATATGTGATATTTTTTAAATTAGTAGATGTTTGATTTTTTTTGATTCTGAGCTCAAAATGGATTGTGTATGACAGGATAGAGCCATCCATAGACACAGGAACTGTGATTCTGGGCTGGACATTCTTGAACTGTCTTGACAACAGACTGAAATCAAACAGCAGACACCCAGAGCTCATTCTGGACTGAATTTTCCAGCCTTACCTTCCATTAACTCTGTAGTCTGTCTCAGATCCAGCTGTGTATACAGGGCTGTCATTGCAAACCCTTCAGTTCTGTGAGCTGGAAACTGGGGGTTGCTGGACAGACACGTGCCAAAAGGATTTGCTGAGGGTGGGGCTGGTACTGAGGAACTGGAAACTAAGGGCTGGATGGGAAAACCTCTTGATGGTGGTGTTGGAATCTCTGGAGTTTGACTGCAAAGCTTTGGGAACGCATCCGAGATGTGGAATTTAGCCTTTTCATTTTTCTCAGAAAAGTATGTCAAAATAAATGTATCTCACTGTACTGGTAAAATAGAGATGGATCTCTGTGGGTTTTGAGATGGGTTATTCAAAGATCATTTTCCTTCTCTGGGAAGAAAGTGTGGGGATTAGAAAGAGAAAACAGACTGTGTTGTATTATGTAAGGCTACAGTTTTTAAAGTTATTTCTCCTGCAAGAGTAGAATGGAACTTCCTCTCAGTGGATTTTGTATTTATTTAGTAGCTAAAGGATATTTTCCTGCTTTGCAGACAGTGATATCTGGTATGGCCCAAAGGTTTCTGTGGGCCTGTTCCTGTTGACATGGCATCTTAATTGAAATAGTTTAGAAAAAAGTAAAATACTGGTTTAAGGGAGTGAATTTGCTGTCTCTGTGGTTCATCATTCTGAGGTATTTTTCCAGTCAGTGTGAAAGTGGAGCTTCTTCTGGATCTATTTCCATTAAGGATTTAAGACCCTTGTAAGTTTGTCTGCTTTGTCACTGACTGACATAACTGGGAGTCTTGGAAAAATTCCAGAGCCCAGTTATTTCATCCTGCTGGTCACTGTTAAGTCCCTGACCCAGAAAGCAGAAATGATGAGATATGAGCCAGGTCTGTGCTGTGTGAGGCTTTGTCAGTAGCCAGGCAGGAGAAGCACAAAGAAATGGAGAGCCCACGTCTCCTGCACAGCCCGTGCTGGTCTGTTGTGCTGCAGCTTTGGCTGCAGAAAGCACACTGCTGCTGCTGCTGCTGCTTGGCAGCTCCAAGGGATGGCTGATTGCCACTATCTGCGTCCAGACCTCTTTCACCAACACAACATGCCACCAGTGGTTTTTTTTTCATTTTATTACTTTCTGCCAGCAAAGATACTGGCATTTTAAAACCAGGCATTTTGAAGAGGGAATGGTGATTATTGCTGTAGACAAACAGGTTAGTGAAGATGTTGCTAAAATGCCTTTTCATCAGTGAAAACTTGGAAATCAATTGCAAAAGCCATTCCCTATACCAGTATGATTTTGTTGTGTTTGACCAGAGTGTTTGATAAGCATTAGTTCTTGCTGAGAGCAAAGAGTAAATTTTATTTCAGGCGTTGCTTTCCCATGTTTGGAAAAGGGAAGTACCAGGAGGGCACTTAGACCTGTGGCCTGATCCCTGTGTCCAGGGGATGGGTGGCTTTCTGCAGCAGGCCCTCGGCTGGCAGCTTAGTAGTAAGTAATGTTAATAAAGTCACAGAAATACCCAAATACCTTTGGAAAGCTCTTAGGCTTCAGGAATTTGTTTAAAAATGCTACTTTTGAAATAGTTACTCAGTGTGTTCATTATATGTTTTTCCTGTATTTTTGTGAAGTTCAGGAAGCTCTGAAGTATTCTCCTAGAGTACAGTGTAGGGAAAACCTACTTCTAGCTGAAAAAGTAGATGCTGTAAGTCATGTTCCTCCCACCCCTGGCAGCATCTCTTTGCATGGAAGTGTTGTAAAAAACAAGGCTGCTGAATAGCCATTTATAGTTAATCTTTATTGCAAGAGATGCAGGTGATTTCAAAGTCAGGCAAGGACAGAAGTAGCACATTCATGCTCTGACCTGTGGCAGGGGGGTAATGGAAGTGCTCTAAGGAAATGCAAGAAGCCTGGTTTTTCTAGAGCACTGAGGAGTCACTGGAGTAGTGAATGCTCATCCCTGTTGGATATCAGGGGGACAAATTTAGGTACCCATTGTCCAGCTCTTGTCGATGGTACCAGAACCTGAAGGGTCAGCAGCGCTGTGTTGTCACACAGATACAGCAGCACCAAACCCCGTTTTCCTCTCTTCAGGGCCCTCCTTCCTGACCTAGCCTGCCATCCCACCCAGCCCAGGCTGGAACCCCAGCCCTACTGCCGTTCTTTTAGGAAAGAGTGAAGAGATCTATGTTTCACCTGAATGTCTTTGGAGTCCCTGCGCCATTTGTTCAGGTGGTGAGTTCCTGGGGGAGGGACAGGCTGCTTGCCTGGGCTGCTGTTGTTCTCTCAAGGCAGCTCTGAGGGAACAGGTAACTATTGCTTTTCCTTCTTAGGGAGTAAAATCATAAAAACATAAGCAAATCCAATTATGGCAAGTGTGGCATGTTTTTAAAAAAGTCATTAATTTATTTCCATTTTTAACGTGTTTTTTTTTTAAATGACTTGTAAAAAAATGACAGTTCAGAATGATTAATTACTGTGTGACCAGGGGGAAGTCGCCAGGACCAGATTTTGAGACATATAGAAAATCCAAGTAGATGACCTTTTTAGGTAAAAATCAGGAGACGTTTCAAACAAGCTATTTATGTCTCTGGACTGGAACTTGGTCTTTTGGTGTTTTGGTTTTTTTGGGGTTTTTTTGGGTTTTTTTGTTTGGTTGGTTTTTTTTTGTTGAGGTTTTTTTTTGGAGTTTTTTGTGGTTTGGGGGTTTTTGGGGGGGTTTTTGCGTTATGTTTGTGTGGGTTGTTTCTTTTTTAAAGTCAATAATTGCATTTCTTTGGCATTGGGGGATGATTTTTATGATCAAGTTGTTGAATGTCATGTGTCACAAGATAAGATGATAATGATTTTGTATAAATATGTTAAGTAGGAAAACACTTTCTTCCCTCTGTACACTTCTTTCTATTCAGACTTCATTGTAGTAACCATAGGCAAATACTTCTTAGGAAAATCCTCTTATCCACTTCTTCCTTTAAACCTAATAATTAATTTACTACTGGACTGTGGATTCAATAAAGGAATAAATATTAGAGATTTTTCTTGGAATAAAAAAGCAGGCAAGTAATGGCTTTGTCTCATGCTGCTTAGATTGGAATTGCATCCCTCAAATATGGAGCCATCTATAGCTTGCTCAGTGTGCAAATTAACTGTTCACAAGAGTTGCTATTAAAATTTTAACTGATTGATCATGCAGATGGTCCCTACTGTGCCTTTTTATTTCAGAGTCATGTGAGAAATCAGGATTTTGGAATGGAGTTGCTTTTCTGCCCATGCAGTGGGATGGGATGGGTTGGCACAGCATTTCCACTGCACAGTGCCCAGCACGCAGCAGAGAGTGTCAGGCGTGCCAGAGTCTGCACTGGGGACTTCCTTCCCTCTAGTGGCACTCACATTTTTAGGGTGCTGGTTCGTATGTGTAGCCTATTCCAAGTCCCAGCAGCACAGCACTCTAGAGTAGCTAGGCTTAATATTTAAATTTACAGCTATCAAGTCAAGTTATTGCTATGGATAAGCTTTTTTTTCTGCTTCAGATCCGAGGCTTTTCCTTGTTGCCCTTTCCTGAGTACAGATTATTAACTGATCGAGCAATGTGTGCTACTTGTCCTTTAATTTGGAATAAAAAGGCCATCTGCTGCATTTAAGACACTGTGTCATCCCCTCAGTGAGGCTGAGCGTGGCTGATGGGGTCCGTGAGTCCCTGCCCAGCCCTGCACGGAGCCCTCCCAGCAGAGCGCTCTGGGTGCGCGGGGCTGGAATTCGCTGACCTTGGCTGTGCTGCTCACGGATCCCAGTGCCCCATAAATTAACACACAATTACACAGTAACGAGAGGGATGGCCTTTCTCATGACTCATCTCTTCTCCACAACTCACTGCTTTGTGAGCAGCAGTGCTGTTCCCTGTATTAATATAACATTAATTTATGATGATTAATATTAAAATATTACCAAATATTTTATTCTGCTTTATTATTCTGAAAAGCTTTGGGGAGAGCACTGTATGAATGTATAATTCAGTCACGTGTAGATTATGGCATGATTAGTTTCTGGCAGTCAGTAATGCTTCGTTCAGTCATCTGAACTACTTTGGAGATAAATTTCTATTAAAAAATCCTTATTTTTATCCTAGATAACAGTATTTTGATCTCATTAGCATGGATCATTTTCTCTAAACTCAGCTAGACTCTAGCGTAGCAGCAAAAAGCTCCTTTTTATATCAGTTAAAATATTTTGTCTTTTTGACCTGCCATATAATTAAGATCCTGTTTATTAAAGTTACAAGCATATTAGAACACTAATTGCATTACAAGCTTACTTTCTAATTTCTGAACTGTTTATGATTTAATTGACTTGATTAAACTAATTTTCATGTCTCTGTGCAATTAACACATTAATTGAATTTATTTACACATGCAAATACTAATATATCACCCGCTGTACTAGTAATGATTAAAAAAAAAATCATTAATGCCCTAATTGAGTGAATTCTTTGGCATGCGTATGCAATCTGATAACACAGCAAGTTGGCTAAGAGTAACACCACCTTTGAGTGTGCCTTCCTGCAAGGAGCTGAAGTTTAAAGAGGGCAACATGCACTATGGCTGTTGTGCTTAAATAATCTTTCATTGTACTCAAGAATAATAACCTTGAGCAAGGAGAAAATCAGGTAATTTTACTATTTGAGCAATCAGATACCTGATTATATTTGAATATTTTTGTTATTACTATAGAGACCTGATGGTAATAAAGCATAATAGAAGGAAGAATGTGGAAAGTATCAGTGGATCAAAATTAGTATCATGTGACATCGAAAGGAAGCTTCTTGGAAGTTGTAATCCAAAGTCCAGTGCTGTCAATACTTTTGTTCACTGACTTTAGGTGATTTTAATATCTGAAGGAGACAGAAGTCAGAAGTGCACTGTTTCAGACAATTTTCAAAAAATAAAGGATTTTAGCTCTTACTGATACCTTCTAATTTGACAAACACAAATACTGGCCTATAAAAAAAGATGTAACACTACTTTTCTGTCCAGAGAACCCATAAAACAGAGAAATGCATTGTGTCTAATCTCTTATCTCTTCTAAAAGCCTCAAAAATGCCTTCCCTTTCATGCTCCCACTCTTTATTTATGTGCAAAGACTTACTGGAGTGGCTAAATTCCCTAAATAGCTACAAAGCTATTGTGATAAGAACAGGAAGTGCTTTTGACAACGTGTCATGTATCAAATATAGCTCAGCAAAGGCTTTAGGGTGCTCAGGATGCAGTTTCAATATACGATTTCATGCTTGTAGTGGTTTGTACTTTTATTTTAGCTTCCAGCTATGAGTTATAAAAAGAAGGAAAAATAGAATTCCTTAAATGCGTTTTTGCTTTGAAATTTTATGTTTATTTTTAACAGCAGAAATGCTGTTTATGCATATAAGATCAATTTCTTAAAATAGTATCTTTAATTGTTGTGTCTTGATAAGTGTTTATTTGTAAACATATTTTACTAGTAACCCGTTTTGGAAAAGTCAAACAATGTTTTTTCATCTACGAACAAAAATTTTCTTATGAAGGTATTCCAGTAAACATTTTCAGGATGAAATTTTACTTTAATCAGTTGCCAGTGATGCCACAGTATAAATATAGAACGAGTAGTCCTGTGTAAAGTGCATGTCCATTCAAAACTACTTCGAAAAGTGATACACACTTCTAATATTTTAAAACTTTTTCTTAAAAGAAAAAACTCTTATCCAGGTACAGATTTACATTGAGACAAAAGAAAAATACCTTTAACATATATTGGAAAAAAAAGCAAACCTGCTCCACAGCAACCGAAGGTGATGTGTCGTAGTAAGTTAGTTCGACTTGGATCATTTCTTTAGAATTTTTTCTAGCATTTTGTCTCCTGATTAGTCTTTAAGTGTCAGTGTGGTCCATAAATGGTGCTGTGTTCTATATGGCTATATTAGACTGTACCAGGAGTGTATTGGCTGGGGATTTATTTCAAAATGCAATCTCCAGGAGTGGAACCCAAGTCTTTTGGAAGAGAAGGGTTATTCTTAAGCTTGTATTGCCAAGTGTCTGAGCTATAAGCCTCAAAACTCAGATCTTGCCAGCAGTTCATCCTGCATGTGCAAATTCAGTGTTGAATTTTCAGCTGAATGTAGATCTGTTGTCACCTACTTTCAAACTCTCTTCTCTTAGGAGGTCAAATTCGTAGGGATGCTGTAGCAAGGAGTCCACAGGGATGGACACAGCGAGCCTGTGAATGGATGCTTAGGAGAGATCTACTTTTATGTAGATACACCTAATGCTCACTTATGTTGGGTTCAGAGAAAATGGAATAATGCATGAATTCATTGGACAGTCCTTATCAAATGTAGATGGAAGGGCATTGCGGTGTGGCTGAGTACAATTCAAGATTAATCCTAAACATGGACTACCTTAGATGTACTGTGGCACAGGCAGCCCTGGAGCAGTGTTGGGAGAAACCACACCGACAAGGGAGCTCGAATCCCTTCCAAAACCCAGCCTTTTTTTTAGCTGTGCCACTATGGAGTTCTCATTTTCTGTGTAGATATCCACACACTGCATATCATAGGCCTTGATGCCAACTGTGTCTTCTGGTAATGGGTCTTACAGGACTATTATTTCTTGCATGGAGGAGATGAAAGATCCAGTTTTGTTGATGGCTAATTAGAGCTTTTTCATTCAGGGGGGGGAAATAAACCTCAACCCAGCCCTGAGTGCGTGCTTCCACCCTGAGATACTGATACTGCAGGGGAGCTTTTTCTAGCTTCTGAATTCAATTTACAGACGGAAAAGTGCCAAATAAGAGCAAATGTTTTAATTATAAAGAAACAGTTTTCTTAGGTAAGACAATTGCTATGTTTGCAAAATGAATGTAATGTGCTACACAGTCTACCAGAGTTTTTAATGAATGCTAAGTCAGAAAAAACTGCATGAAGCAGCTGTGGTTGTATTTGCATATTTGCTCAGGATAATTGATGGAATTGTTCAATTAAATATTGTAAAAGGCCTAATACACTCTGTGCAAGAAAAGTAAAACCATGAGATTCAGTCATTTGTCTGATTGAACCTTTTGTGTATTTAAGCAGTATGTCTCCATAGACGATGCATTTCTGGGTCATTTTAACTCAGCTTGGGTGGAAATGGGAAACTTCATGATGCAGAACTCTGAAAAGGTTTTACTACAGCTGTGCTTCAACTAAAACTTTCATTCCATATGACCCCAATCCTATCTCTAAATACAAACTCAGATTTGGCTTCTCCCTCTCTGGAATAATATCTCAAATCTGTTATTCAGGGTAAAATCTATTCTATGGATCTTGATAATACAGTCATATGTATTAGTGTGTACTGTATATGATATGCATATGAATATGCTAGCCATCAGAAAGAGAAAACAACAGAAAAGTAACAGAAAATAACATTTCTGAACCATTTCAATCATGTATTTCATATCTAACCATTTTTCCAAGGAGGAAAAAGAGCACTACATGCTTTGGAACATCCTTTGCAGTTGCTTAGTTTCCCTAAAATAACTCTAAAAGGAGAAGTGCTTGATTCATAGACCTTTAGTGAAGCTGGTGTGTGAAAAGAAGAGAGATGGACTTACTGAAGTCTTCAGACAAAACTGGCTGGCCAAAGTTTCTGTACTGCATCATAGATCAGTGGGCACAGCGTGTCCTGTTTAGCATTACTAAAGGCTGAGGAACGTTGTGCAAGTGACGAAACGTCTGTAGGATATAAGAGCAAGTTTGAAACACTGATTCCAATCAGTTATTTAAGTGGGGACAGAAGAACTTACTCTAATTGAAATGCAAACACAGAGTGTTTGAAATCCTTTTCTCAGTGTTTTCTCTGGATGGCTTTAAGTTACATACCTTTTAATAGATTCAAATATTTAAAAGACTTAATTCAAATGTATTGTTAATGCAAATATTATGTATAAGATGGCGTAATAATAATTTATAATAGTAGTCTAAATAGTCACTTCAGTCCTCAGAGCTATTTACTAACAATAAAGAGTTAATTCAATCTTGTAAAGTTATGTTTTATATGAGCCTTTTTTCTAGGATTCTATGCATTTTTAATAATAATAATTTATTTCTGATATGTAACACTTCTAGCCACAATATGGAAGTTTGTGCTTATTAAGGACCACAAATCTCTGAGCCAAGTGACTTTTTGAACTGCATTTTTTTTTGTCAATTGGAAAAATCACCGGATTTCTTTGTGACCATGTGGTTAGACAGCTTCTTGATTGCCTAATTTTTCTGTTTGATTTTTTTTTTTTTTTGACTGCTGGTTTAAGATGGTTGCTCCTAACAGTGGAAAGTCATGGGGATATGTGCCAGCACACTGAGTGAGGGTTGTATATAAACGTGACAGCAAGGGTTTGAAGTAAGAATCTAATTTAGGTGCTCAGGTTAGGAGACTGAACATCCCGGGAGCCTTGCAGAATCAGTGCTTTTCTAGAGCACTTGAGCAGCATTCTTTGATATGCAGCTATTCCTTCCCCCTTCAACATATAAACAATGGCTTTAAGTCAGGCACTAAATATGCCTGTCTCATTTCCCACTTGAGGTTTTGGTTTTTTGGTGTTTTTGTTGGGGTTTTTTCTTTGAAGCAACTGGCAGCAAGCATTGCTTTAATTCTTCATCCTCTTTCTGACCACCTAAAGAAGATCTTGGAGACAGTCAGTGGCTGTGCAGATGGTTTCAGTGATGTGTGTGCTTGTTTTCCTGTCACTGACTGGAGTCCTGAGCCTGCCTTGCAGAGGTTAATGCAAGTTGCTAAGCAGTGGATGTCAGTCTTGCAGAAACACATAAAGTGGAGTCGGTGCAAACAGAGCTTCAGTTCAAATGAAGTCAGTAGCTTATATCAGACTTTTTAAGGCTGAAAGAGGTCTTGGAATATTTCCAATTTAAAACCCAGTTAGGTGTATTGGAATCAGCATTAGGGATGGAGCTACTGTTTTATAGGATGAAGACAGCAACTCCATTTAATTTAGTTAGGATTAGGGATGCAGAATTAGGGGTGTTGTTGAATACTGACTTTCTGTCAAAGATTTTTCTGGATTCATTGCAGCTTTTGTAACCAGCACTTTCTGATACTGTTAACTAAAACACACAAAACAAAACTGCTGGCCCATAATAGTTCCATTTCTCTCATTTTCCTAGGATCTCATTTTCTCATTTGCAATCCTTACATTCCTAGAACTTAATAATCTCATTATTTTTCAAGAAGTATTTGAGACTATGCAGGAAAAAAGGAAATTCATCTCTGCAGAGAGCCGTCAGAGCAGCATGGTACCTGTGCCCTACTCTTGGTGTCTTTCCACCTGGAATGTAATGGTTAGTTTTAGCTTGTGAAGCCCTACGATTTTCCAGTTGGTCTTAAGCAAATGGGTGAAAATGAAGAAGAACTTGAAATCCAGTTGAAAACTCCCTAACGTGGGATCCTGTGATCCTGTGATATTACAAATCCAATGATTTGACACTGAAATGTAACACAAACTAGTTCAGGGACAGATGTCTGTCCTATTGCTAAGGCAGTTACTGAAGGCCCAAGGTCAGCAACACAGGTTATACCTTCTAGAACTCTTTTTTGTAGTTAAAACTTTATTTCTTGGATGCTTTTGCAAAATAAATTGCATAGAAAATATAACTGGGATTTTATGGTGCTATATCAGATTTCTTTTGGGATTCAAGCTACTGCTCCCTTGCAAAATGGGAGTTCTTTGTGGATTAAATGCTTTTTGGAGTGTCTGCCAAGATTTATGGACTGTTATTAAACAGGTATAGTATTGTATATTTAAAAGAAGAAATTAATGACACAGACATTTTTTGCCAAGGAGATGAATTGCCTAATCTTGTGTATCTACCAGGGTACAGACACAAATTTTATTTGAAACAGAATTTTTTTATTAATAACACTGTGTTGTGACTGTTTTTCTAAAGCTTATTTAGTTTTGAAGCAGGAATAGAATAAATGCAATCTATGAGTGATTTGAAAACTCCTTGTTATTATACAGATTGTAATTTTTAATTCCTTTCCCAGGAAGAGTTACTTCACATTTCAATGGTTTCTTAAAAGCCTGTGGTGAGAGAGACTTCCTTCACTCTCTGCTAGGTCATCTCTCATTACAACGTGGAAATGTTATGTTTTATAACGTCACTAAGATGATCCTAAACATATCTAGTATCTATCCTTTAAATTATTACTTTGGGGTGCAATTGGATGTGATGCTGTTTGATTTATAGTAATCTCAGCCTGCAAGTGACTGGACACATAAAGAATACAAAAATGCAACTAAGTTGATTTAAGCATTCTGAGCTGAAAGATAAACTTTTAGTATCCTTCCCATCTCTTCAAAATAGAAAACAGATCATTCAGTGTCTGGGACAAATGAAAGACCAGTGTAGTCCTAGGTGATTATGAATCATTTTGTTTTGTCTGTGACACTAAAAAAGTGTCTAGTGAGGAGACCACTTCTTCTTTTCTAGTGGTCTACAGTAGTAAAGGAAAAACAGAAAAGGTTATCAAGCAGCTCCTGTTTGGAGTACTGCAAAGAAAAGACGTAGGTCTGAGTGTCTCCAGGAATGCAGTCTGCTCAGATTCCAAGGATTTGGAGTTAAATCTGAAGCTGTAGGGTAAAGCTTGAGAAAGACTTAAATGGCTGCCAGTGGATTTTTAACGGCACAGGGGTCTGTCAGGGCTCTGGAGCGCTGGGCTGCCCGAGGCCTCGGGAGATGGAGAGGAAAAGAATGAGCAAAGCTCTGAGGCTGCTGTTGCTGCTTTTGAGGAACAGGCAGTGCATCTTTACCTCCCTTTGGCCTTTGTGAAGAAAAGACTGTGTGAAATGTATGGTGTTCCAGTGGAACACTGACATGAAGTTCCTTAGTGCAGCAGTGACTTACCTGTTTGACAGCCACCCCACAGTGCAATTCCTTCTTCTGCATTTCCCAGCCTTGGGTTCACCCGACAGCCTGTAAAACCTAGCACACTGTACCAATAATATACAGTATTTCCCATAGCTTCACATGTATTTGTGATCCTTAGATGATCACTTGAGTGATGAAGTGAGAAGGCTGATTCCGAAATTATAATAGCACTCATTTTACGGTTCCAATTTCATGCTGACCCGGTATGTTTAAAGTAGGGAACTGATCACATCCTCTGTTCTCTGAAATCTGATACTTGGTGATTCTGTATTGTTGAGGCTGACAGCTGGCCTGAAGGCTTCATAGATCCTAAGCTGGAGATGGTTAGTTTCTAATCGTGAGAAAAGCCCGTGAGAACAAAAACAATTAGTTTCTACCCTTGAAAGCATAGTATCAACAGAAGCAAGATATCCAAACAATAGAAGGAGAAAACCAGCAACATTTCTGCACCTGTTATTTTTCTAAAGGCTTGAGTGCCTACGCTGTAGGTGTCCAGTGGTAGTGTACTGTAGTTAATACAGCCAATGAATCTGTTCTAGCAACTTAGTAGCCAATAGATTTGTAACACGGGTGAGAACATACCAGAAGTCTATATAAGGAGCTTTCTTTTGAATAAACGCTCTCCTTTGCCCATAACGGAGACGCTCCCTGTGTGTGTACTTTGGCCGCCCCAACAGCGACGCTGGTTTTTGTGTGTAATTGTGTTGTTTTGGTTGCTTGGGTTGGGTTTTTGTTTGGTTTCTGGTGCCTGCCATCATTCATTTACCAGTGCAGCATTTTAGGGAGCTATAATCCAATGAATGAGAGAGAGAGACAAGTGTACACTGTCAAGACATACTTAAACAGAATGGGAACTATGCAAGAGAAAAGGCAAATTTGTGCTACCATGATGATTTTCTGCCAAATCTACATGAATAAAAGAGCAAATATGCACAAACATACCTTGAAAAACAAACCTAGTGGACTAAATGTACTGACCATATTATGCAGCCTAGGCTTCTTATTTATTGCTGGGAAAGGGTTTTTTGATCAAAAGACAAAAATGTATGATCTTGAGCTTAAAGTGACACCTGCCTAATAGGGAGGGGCTGGAAGAAAAACTAGAGATGAAATGTAAACACTAGCAGGAAACTTTTCCCTCTGGTACCTCTTTGAGTGATTAATTTTGACAATTGTGACATCAGGCATAAAATGCAGGTACAATTTCTATTAGACATTGCTCTTTAAATCTTCCTTATTTCAGTTCTCCTTACTTAATTCTAACTCCAAAGCTGCAAGCTATGTGTGTTAACTCTATTTTTTTCACCCTTACAGACTATTCCTACCCATGCTCAGCTAATAGGGAATGAAAAGTGACACTGTGCACTTAGCCAGAGAGGTCAGAAACCTCTTGAAAATCCACAATGAATGTGAAGATCTGTGGTCCATTTTTTGTGAATACTGAATAATGCCTCTTTGTTTTTAAGGACTGAAATATTTCTCCAACAGTGTCTTGGCAGGCTTTTAAATCGTAGAAACAACTTCTGAAAGAAAAGGGAAGAGATGCAATTAGTTTATGAATACAAACATGATGATTGAATCCACATCATCGTTTGATTTAGGACAATGCCAAAAGACATTTTAATGCATAGTTTTGTCCACTTGTGAACAGTTAGGATTGTCAGCATAAGTGGTCAATTGAATGTTTAGGTTAAACTGCATTTTTTTTTTAGATGTTTTCTTGGATTGCATTTGGAAATCTCCCTTTGGAATTACAATCACAGCCACTGAGTGGATAGCTGAAGTGGCAGAATCTAATTATTGCTGAAATCCCCATGGCTATACCTTCTTAAAATCATCACAAACAAACAGCTAAAGAAAGGATTGGGAGCGGATGGATTGGTACAAGAAAATGTTGGTAATGGAGGCAATCTTTCAGTGAACAAGTGGATCAAGCAGTTAGAGCCAGGGTTTCTGCCTCAGCAAGTAGTGTCTCTGGAAGAGACAGAAGAACACATGGCTAATGGATATATTTGGATTTCTGCCTCTAAAAAAAAATGTTCAGGAATGAAATGGAAAAATATTATACCTGGTCCAGTGCTGCCATTGGTCAAGTACAGACAGCGCTGCTAATTTATTCACTGTCAGTTCTGATGTATATGAATACATATTTTTGAGTGTATATATCCTTTCCTCCACATGTTGCATTTTGGGAAGTCAGTGTTTAAACTAATGAGAAACTTAACCTATTCTTATAGTTTAACCTCAGTATAAAACAAATGCCTTAATGTGATAACTTGTAAACTGAAATTCTGCCCTGACACATGCCCAGTGTAACCTATTGATTGCTCTGGTGTCTCATAGGATATGTGCCAAGTTATCTGCATGATTTCTGTGCCTGTAATCCAGATTTGAATTAACGGGTTAGAGCTTTATTTTGACCTTTTCTGTATTTTTTTTTCTGTACTCATTGACTTTTTTAGTGTCATTATAACACTTTTTCTAATGACAGTAAAATATCTGCTGGAGATGGGCTTAATGACCTGGAAGTAATTAGAAGAGTCTGCAAACAAAGATAACTGCCACATCACAAACAGAACTGATATTTTATTCACACAAGCTTCTAGCTACTGCAATAAATCTAGATCAGATACTGTACTCATTAAGTAAAGAGATAATTAAAACTTGAGGGAGTCTGGATAAACCACCTGGCAGAATAACACTTTTTATGAAGGGAGACAGGAAGCAGGTCTGCAAGTCTTGAGAAGGCCTTATTAAAATAATCAAATGCTACTTGAAAGATGCCCATACAACACCGTTATTTTTCTGTCTGAAAGGACTGCATATTATAGTGAAAAATTAGAGCAAAATACCCCAGTTCCGTGAAGTGCATCAGCTCTAGGATTCACTGTGTGTTTCTTACGTTTAGCTGCATGAGGCTAGGTCTGTCTTTGATTGTTTGCTGTTCTGCAGTGGCTTTAAGATATTCTTCTGCTGACAAGTAAATGAGATAAGGGACACTAAATTCTGATGCGACACTTTGAACTGAGGTTTGGTAGAACATGAATGTAATGACAGTGTAAAAATGTAATTGCGTGATTCTATTTTTGTTGAAATATCTCATTGTTTTTCTTTTTTTTTTTTAACCTCCTCAGGTAGTCAGGTAGATCTTGGATATAGACTGAGTTCTGTTCACATCATCAGTAAAATCTGTTTTTCTGCAAACAGTTTTTGTCGATGTCAAACTTCTGTTTTCAGTCTACATCCATGCAGACAATCTGAAGAGGGATATGGCATCAAAAGATGAAAACAGCTAAGCAGCCTGACTGGTATTATATCATATAGCAGAAAGTCTTAAAACTATGTGTCAAGGGCTGATTAAATACAGAAGATTCAAGAACAGGAAGATAAGAATTCAGTCACTCAAAATGTTTCTTCTTAAAAGTTTTAACTTTATCAGGAGGTATGTTAAGTTTGCGTCTCATCCACGTCAGCTCTCTGGTGCATTTATCCTACTTGTCTAATAGCTTGTAGTTAGAGTTTAGCCATCTGTCAGCAATTAGGGGGTTGGCACTGATTTTCATGTCCTAGGACACCTTACAAAGAGAGCCATTTGCTGGGACTTTCTCTCTTTAATGGCAAAGCCAACTAGGAAATCAATCATGCTTTTCACTGGATCAATAACCAGTGTAATGTGGGTTTTAGTATAAAAAACAGCATCAAAACCAAACATTGTCAGTGTGCAGTACATCACTGTGGCGTGTTGCACAGGTATAAAGATGATAATGATTTGAGTTCCATTTGAGCAGATAAGTCATGTCACAAGTAGTTGGACAGGACTTCATTCTTGTAAAAGAGTTAGAGGCACAGTTTCTTCACTCTGATTTTCTAAATGTAATGTGTTTTAGAAATGGGAATGTAAATATTTTTCAAAAAATAAATTTAACCTGAACAGCCTGCTTGCGATTTTGATCAGTAGGAGGCAAGATTTTTTTGTTTGTTTGTTGGATTCTTTTGTTTGATTGAGTTTAACACAAATGAAAGGAAGGAGACTGATAACAATTAGGACTGTAATCTCCTTCCAAAAAAATCCTCCATCCCACCCAAGCAGTGGCAGTGCAGATTTCACTCATCACTGTTTGTCAGAGGCTCCTTTTCTGCTGGTGTTCCTATCAACCCTATTTAGGGCTGTCCAGATGATGCAACATGAACCTGTAAATGATGACCATTAGTAGAGCATTGATTTGATCATTTCATTTGGTGGAAAAAGTATTTAATTCTCAGCTGCCTTTTTAATTTGTCGGATAGGAACAGCTCTGTCTATTCTGTATTTGCACTGTTTTAGTGTAGCTCAGCACTTGATCTTCAGGGAGAAAGGGACATGTTTAGTGCGGACAAAGAAGATAACCATTTCTAACATGCAATTTATGCTTTGCCCTGATGTGGCTTTTTTAATCATAGATACTACCAAGGTAAGCCATTTCTTCTAAGAAAAAAATTTCAAAATGTAAACAGAGATAAACAGCAAGGTTTAATAACATCTTCCAGCAATGCCGTGTACATTCCTGAAAATACTTCCCTTGCTCTTAATTAGCAATCAGTATTTCATTATTTTATAATTTTATATATAAGCCCTGATATCATCCAGGATAAAGCAGAAAGTTTTAAGGTCACTTACAAATATAAATTGTTTTGAGAATATACTTTTTGAAATTACTTATTTTCTGTACTTGAACAATTATCTCACTAATAGTTGTTTTGGTTGCTCCATCTCTCGTACCGGTCTATTCAGTGCACAGCAGTGCTGCTGACCAGCTGGAGCTGCAGGAACATGGTGAAGTTGAAGGTGTTCTCAGTGTATTTTCTAGTATTTTGTCTGCTCTGTTTAAAAACAAATCAAACCAAACCCCAAAACACAACAACAGAACTGAAAGTACTGCAGTTTAGTTCTGAAACTGCTGTGTTCCTGTTTAGTTGTGGATCTTCATTTAGAGCTGTGAATTGATCCTGTGTGTTCACTTAAAGACTTGCTTTAGTGTAAACAATCCAAAACCTTTTAAGTCAATGCAAACTAATTTTGCTGTGTGTGACCTTTGGGTTGGTGCAGTTACCTGTTATTTGCTTTGTGACTAACTTAAGCCATTAAAGCAACAAAAGGTTTTCTCTTATTCAGTGATACAGTCTATGCAATACAAGCAAAATTGCAAACTCCATATACTCCATTTTAAGATAAGGATGCGATGTCAATGTTTTAATCTATATTTACAGGCGCATTTGTGCATCCATTTTCTTTGCAACCTGCTGAGAAAGCAGGAATCTACAGAATTAACTCTTTAGAAAAACAGCCCACTTAGCTACAGGCTTAAACATTTTTCCCTAAAGTCACTGGTGCTGATAGCAGAAAAGAAGTGTTGTATGTGAAATTGAAGACAAAAAGCTGCATTAAAGAAATTAGTTCTTCAAGATTAGAATTTAATCTCCAAAGAGTACATGAAAGTGGGAAGATGCAGTAAAGTAGGAGAAATTTACAGCAATTGTCTGCCAATAGCTCAGAAGATGCAGAACATATCAGTGAGAAGGGCTCTCTGCATAAACTCTGCCTGTGAATTTGAGGAATCCATTTATCTACGCTTTTGCTGATAAAGGGATTTACTTTTGCAGAGGGTTACACAAAGAGCAGTCAGTGTACCTGTATACTCCCAAAATACACCAGGTCTGCAGGTGAAGGGAGGACAGTGGTGTGTTTGTTTTTTTCTCCAGATGTTCCATGGGCTGCAGCTGCCTTTCATTTACATTTGTGTTGCGTGGAGCTGTGACTCCTGTCCCTGGCAGCGCAGCAGCCTCTTCCTGTTGGCCTGGATGGCTCTTGCACATCCTGATGTGTATAATGGGATTCCTTGGGTTTAAGCAGCTGATGTGATGGTTGTGTGTTCGGCCTCCCAAGCATCAGACAGGCTCTTCGCTTTGACACTGAATTCGCATCAAGACTCTTAAAACCAGCATGAACAAGGAGAAAGCATTTTGAACACATGCTGGCTCTCAGGGCCCTTTCTCATTTTCAGTGAGGCAAGGTTTCTCTCAGTAAGATAATTCATTAGAATGGAATGACTCTTTTAAGAGTCTCTGGGATAGTGTAGAGTTGGAGCCTGGATTGCAGCTCAGATAGAACTGGGACCAGGCGGTTCCTAAAGTGTTAGAGTGTGAAACAGGCTTTGATTCTTTGCTAATAAGAACTAGCTAGCAGGCTCTCTGTTCTTCCTTGGGGAAGATAGCTCGTGTGTTCTGGGTGAACAAAAGCCTAAGATAAGCCTAAGTTAAGAATTACCTTCCATAACAGCTAACTGTGGATTTTTTATTGTGAAAATATTGATGTTTTTCATTGCTTTGGGCAATTGCTGCTTAGAGAGGATTTGAGTCTTTCAAAGGTATTCCTAAAAATAGAATTATCTAAGCTCTTCAAAGTAAAACAGATTGTCCTTTATATTATGTGTATTTAAGCAACATTTTTTCTTGTAAATGAACAAATTTTTTTATTCTTCCTGGTTCTGTGAATAGGCACCTCTAATTTTGCTACACGAACGGGAAACCTCCTGCCTCACTTTGGGAGTAGCAGGTGTAGGCACTTAGGAGAAAGTCTATGCACATGAAGTGTATGTATCCAGAGGCATAAACTTGCAGTGGTCCCAGATTACACAGATTATGATATAACATAGTTCACTGTTGTTCCCATGCAAAAAGAATGCATGTATTAAAAAAAAAAGGGTGCATTACCAATAGGTACCATCTGAGAAAACCTACATTTCATGTGGTAGAATGCAGATCCCTAAAATATTGACCTCTTGTGAACTTTTAATAGGTTGCTGTTTTGTACTGCCCTGTCTCTCCTCTGAAGACTTTTCATGAGCTCTAAGTAAAGCCACTGCAGAAGAGTCCAGACAGAAGGCAATGCTTCTGGAAGCATTGCTGGTTAAACCCAGGCAGTTCATTGAGCCTTACAGGAAGAAAACCTCAAAAACTGCCATAATGGTCAGCCATTCAGGGTTGCCAGAAGTTCAGCTAAATGCAATTTCTTCTGTGTGCTCAAAGAGGGGCTTTGGAAAGAAGCTGAGAGTGGGACTGGGTAAGACCAACCTATATGCTGTGCAAATCCCACACTTTTTCTTTTCCCCTGGCTGGTGGTCTCTGGGCTTGCAAAGATCCTTAGCCAACACAAGCTTCGGAGGACTTTTGTGAAATTCTGGGAGTCTGAATAATAGCCTAAATGCCAATCTTTAATGGCACAGGAGAAGTTTGACAGACACATCTGCCATTTGTTCAAATACTTTTCACATGCTTCTACTTTAATACACAATACCATCTGTTGAGCTTTCCGGCAAATGGAATTCTTTTCTTCAGTCTACCCACAAACTTAATTATGGATGTGAGGATTGTAGAGGTTACCTTTTTAAATATACAGCCAGCGTTTCTGGAAAAAAATACATCTTCACTTCTAGTTTGTGTGAATTATTTAACAGATGGTAAAAATGCATTTCTGATATTACCCCTGTCCCTACTGTGGAGGAGAGCAGTGTTTACGTAGGGCTGGGTTTTACTGTTGACAGCATACAGCATTCCTTGGCATGCTTAAATGTGATGGGGTCTGATCCACAACTCTTTCTTCTGATTATTTATTTGATATTTAACCTATGTTAAAATGATTTACAAAGGCAAGGGCTTTCATTATTTTCATAAGGGCTAAATTGCATCAAATGACTTGCAGAGTGCAGGGCCTTTTCACAGAGAACTGCCAAGGATAAGGTGATGTAACTGAAACCTGTTGACCCTTCTAAATACTGAGACTGTGAAGATAGAATTGTTCAGTGAAACTCTTTCATGGAAATTAATATTAATGTGATTTAAAAAAAACCTCAGAAAACCAACAAGATATCCCCAAGCTTTGATAAAATTCCTTCTCTTCTCTTCTGAATAATCTTTGGCTCACTGGATGAGTTTCTGTAAATTTGCTTTCAGCTGAAGTGGCTAGAATTTGAAGGGTTACTGAGGCATCTTATTTTTTATTGCCACCATGCTTCCGCTTCTACCTGATCTAATCACTATTGTTTAAGCTCTAATCCCGCTATTATGTGTCTGAGACTGACACGAGAGCTGAGAGAAAGAGAGCAGACTGTCAAAACCAGCTGTCAGCATAGATAGGAAGAGTGTGAAATTGAAATAAAACTGGAATAGCCACAGCATCTGTTCAAAGATTTTGGAGAATTTGACCAGTTGGCATCCACCCAGCCCCAGCTGAGTGACAGCATTTAATATCAGTCAGATACCTTCGTCTTTCATCTGTATGATTCATATAACGTCAAGTGCTCTACACTGGAGAAAAAAGCTTTAGAATTACAGAGGAGGATTTAAATCTGACAGTTGAGCCAACAGGTGATTGGAAATGACAGTAGTTACTGTATTCTGAGGGCAAGATTGCTCGAGATGAAATTTAACTTGGGCCTCTGTAGTTTTATCTCTGCTATGATACATTTATCAATGGACAAGCAAATAAGGTCAGCAGATGTCCTGTACCCAATATGTCATTGCTCAGTAACCTCTTCCTGGCACTGAGAGATGTTAGACAAACAGGACACGTCTTCTGGAAGAACTTGAATTTTGCAAAGCAATCTGGAAAGTGTAAAATATTTGGGATTGTAAAGCTCAGCTATGAGAAAGTTTGTAAGTCAAATTCACTTTTACCACTAGTCTGTGATATCCAGACTTTGGTAGTAAAGAGCACCCCATTTACTCACCCATCAGCAGCAAGAAGCGAATGAAGGGCTTGGAGAAATTCTCATGAGTTATTTGATTCTTTATTTGGTCTCTTCTAGAGCCTTAGTTTGGGATTTGGATCTAGCCCTTTGTTAGTTCTTCTGCTGCATGGCTTTTGACTGTTCATATTTCCTCTTGCTAATATGTAAGATGCCAATCCTTCTTTTACTGCATTTCTTCTCTTTCTATCTGCTCCTTTAATCTGTCCTTTTGGACATTTTTCTATGATTTACTCAATAATCCTTCCTCTTCTCCAGCACCAATTTATATACAAACATATTCTTTCTAAATATTTTTTATATTTTGTGCTGTAAGGTCTTAGTAGGGAATTACTCTACATCAGTTCACTCTGTGCTTGGATATTGACCTTTATGAGAATTTTCTTCTCTGTTACCATCTCGTTTCACTTACTGAACAATTGCACAAAGCAGCTTTAATGCTGACAAAGAACAAGTGTCCTTGCCCATTTTGTCACCTGAATCAGCTGCAAAAAGTTAGGAGACAATTTTCATCAATGTCAACAAGCTCTGTTCCATTCTTCTTACTGTGGTGGAAGGAGTGTTAAGCAAAATGGATGTAAGGTTTGGGGAGTAAGGGGGAGCTTTACAGAGATTTAAGTTGTGTAACCTGTGAACCTTGACAAGTCTCAACACTATTTGGAAATAGTTGAACTTTGCAAGATTTGTCTGAATTTTGGCCAATTCTATGTCCTTTAGCATATGGTTTTCCCCAGTTTGCATCTATCACTATATTACAAGGACTAGCACCAAAAAAATAAGATACTTGATATAAGATGTAGGAGACATTTTAGTACTTTTAAGATACTCTTAAAGATATTTCTATCAGTGGTCATGCTTTCCTTCAAATCCACTGCATCCTGGGCCTCAAGGATAATAAAGCACACATTTTTCACTCTTGTGTAAATGTGTTTTCAGCTTCAAATGATTTGTCAGGGGTCTTTTTTTGGAAAACAAACTTTCTCCTTGGCAAAATGACTGCTTCATGCCTCACAGCTATTCTTGGGTATCAGGAAAGAATCTAGCTAGAATTAATCTGATTGACATCTTGCTGACAGACACATCAAAAGGGCTGGAAAAGATGTCATAATCTTTGGTTATGTAAATATCTGAATCAAGATTGCTCTGAGGCAAACTGCAGAGCAGATGATAATACATACAGCCTTTCTATACTACATCAAAAATCATTTTGACAGATGAATTTGAATGCTAATATTTCATGAATAACATTTTGGGAGGGAGGGTAGAAGATGTTGTCTGCAGTATGGAAACTTACCCCCAAAATTCATCTTCATATTGGTAAACTATCAGCATTTTTCAGCTCTCTGTATCAATCTGTTACGGAAAAGCAAGTCTTTTCTGTCATTGCTTCTTTTGTTCATAGCCACTTTTCTAGTCCTTCCCTGTTCAGAAATTGTACAAAAAGCAGAAGGGAGAGGAGTCTAAATTTGGAGTGTGACTTAGCAGTGTGGTGGCACTGCTGATAGCTGGGAGATGCTTCTCTGAAATCTTTACTGCTCTGCTGCTGGTTGGAGCATTGTTGTGAGGGCAATACTCATCTGCTGAAGGATGTCTTGTGTTACTTCACATCAAGTCCTCACCACCAGCAATCCTTCTCTTCATTGTAAAGGGTGATTTTGCTTTTCACACTGCAATGATCTGAGAACACTGATACTTGAGGGGTCCTCAGAAATACATTAGGGATTAGCTTTATTTTCCTGGACATAGGACAACAAGCAGTGATTTTGCATGGTGGCCATGGAGGTGAAGCTTGGCCAAGATGATGGAGCTCTGTGTGATGTCAGCTGTGTTTCACAGGGGAGAAGCATCTGTTTGTGGGCCCATTCTTGCTCCTGCAAGTTTCAGTGACATTTAGCTCTCAGTATCCTTTCTGCCTGGTGTAGCTGCCCAGCATTTCCTCTTAGTTCTCTGTGGGTTTCCCTGTGCCCATGGGACAGAATTGTGATAGTGTGTTTCTGTGGAAATCCTTCAACAGGAGGAGAAATCAAACCTGTTTCCTTTCTCATTCCTCCCAGACATGCAACCTGAATGCAAAATCAAGTATAAATGGCCTTGCTAGAGAGGCTTGAGATAATTGAATGGTATGTAAATCCCACTGCATCAACTTAAAACAAAACCTCTATGAACTGTACAAATGAGAGTAGCAATTTGAAGTTGTTTGTAATTGCAGCCAAAGGAATTCTTTTTGTTTGCAAAACTGAGCTAAATAATCACAACCCTTTCTCCTCTTTTCCTTGATTCTCTTTCAAGACTTTACAGAAGAAGAATCTTATGGGAGGTAATGTTTGTCCTGCATTGTCAGGACCGAAGGTGTGACAACAGAAAAACCAAGCTTTGTAATCTGATCCCTAGTTTATTCCTTAGATATAAGAAAAGTCCTATTTTGCTCTACCATTCAATAACACTGCCAAAAATGTAGTTATTCATCAGCTTTAAAGATTACAAGTTCTGTGAGGTACTGAATATCTGAGAAATCGTGCGTCTTATTTGAGAACCTGCAAAGGCTGGTCTAGAAATACCCTCAAAAAAGCCAAATACAGATCAGGGACCTAGGCTGGAACAGGGTCTCACCCAAGCAGAGTGACGGAATCACGGAATGAACTAGGCTGGAAAAGACCTTTGAGATCATCTAGTCCAACCCATGACCTAACACCTCCTCATCAACTAAAGCATGGCACTGAGTGCCACGTCCAGTCTTTTTTTAAGCACATCCAGGGACAGTGACTCCACCACCTCCCTGGGCAGACGATTCCACTGCCCAATCACTCTTTCAGTGAAGAATTATTTTCTAATGTCTAACCTAAACTTCCCCTGGCACAGCTTGAGACAGTGTCCTCTTTTTCTGTCAGTGGTTGCCTGGGAGAAGAGACCAACCCCCACCTGACTACAACCACCTTTCAGGGAGTTGTAGAGAGTGATGAGGTCACCTCTGAGTCTCCTTTTCTCCAGGCTAAACAACCCCAGCTCCCTCAGTCGTTCCTCACAGGGCTTGTGTTCCAGGCCCTTCACCAGCCCTGTCGCCTTTCTCTGGCTGTGTCTGAGTGTCTCAATGTCCTTCCTGAACTGAGGGGCCCAGAACTGGACGCAGCACTCAAGGAGTGGCCTCAGCAGTGCCGAGCTGTATCTGTATCAGAAGGATTGCTGAGTTGTGTGAAAAATGATGTTGCAGTTTAGTAGCATAATGTGGGATCCTTCAGTGCTCTGGAAATAAATGTATTAGCCTCAGTATGGTGCAGGTGGGAGCAGATCTCTAGACAAGGAACGACCTGGCAGTAGTGGGGAGGAGCTTGCTTTAAACTACTTTTGCTCTGGTTGTATAGACTAAATGGCATCTAGTAGCCAAGTGTGCTTGGCCTTGTGTCAGGGAGCAGTTTCTCCTCAGCATCCTCTGAAAGGGCCTCCCATGCCCATGCTGTAGGACCAGGTGTCTCAGCAGTGGGACACCTGAGGGCTTTGCTTCTCAAGGGCCCTGCTGATCCAAAGTGCAGCACTAATGTGGACCTTTCTGCTTCTACAGGTCAAACCATTCTGCAGTCCTATCTGAGGAGCTGAGCACCAGTCTGGGACATGTCTGCCAGCAAGGTCTGGTTTTGTAGTTTTTTTGTTTGTGTGTGGGTTTGGGCACCTTTNATAAAGGAAGTCTTTTTTCAGGCACAAAATTTTTTTTTGGGCCTCTTTTTTTTTTTTTTTTTTTTTTTTTTTGTGGTAGTTGAGACATGATTTCTCTTGGATTGGGTTGCCTCTAATGCTGATTGTGAACCACTTTCTGAGAACAGCCTGGAAGGTCTTCCAGCTCCTCTGATTCTGCCGTTGGGAATTAATGAAAGATAAAGCATTTTAATAAGCAACTTGCAGCTGTGCGTCTCCACTTAAGCTGTTAATGCTCATTCTTGATATCCAGGCTACTTACAAAATTTGTTTTTAGCCAGATGTTCTAGTGAGGTAAGTTCTTTTTATACTAGAATCTCAGCAGGAAAGAAAGGACATTAGGATTCCCCTATGCTGTATTCAGAATCTACTGGAATCCATAATTTTTATCAAGAGTACTATTACTTTTTATTTTCACAGGTTTCTTTATGTAGCACTTCAGGTCTCAGATATGCTGAGGGGCAAAAGAAGCTAAACTTGCACTTTTGCATTTTATTTTTGTCATCTGTTTCTTTCAGTCGTTGATGCAGGTGACACCACTGGGACCCGCTGAACAGACCAGGATAAATGATGGCTATTTACAAATAAGTGAAAGTGAGCACTTACCTGTTTGGGAGATAAGTCACCTTGGATGCCATCTGTTGTTCTCAAAGGGATGTCTGCTATTTATTCCTGTAGCAACTGCATTTTGCGCCTCTGAGAGCTCTTTAAAATCATATCAATAAAGCTGCTTTGTTGTGAATCTATAAAGCATCAGAGAGGTCATTGCCCTGATAATACTTTCTGCCTTTTAGTGGTCATCCAGTCATCCTTTGAAACAACAGATGAGGTCAGATACCTTGCAGGGAATGTTTTAATTGAGACAGGATTGGCATTCTGCCCCTGCCCCTCCTCCCCCCTGCCCCCAACTTTTAAATAAAAATTGTCATTGATATATCAAAATAGGTCATGGGAGATTTGTAAAAAATACAACTTTTCCCCTCAGTGCACTTTTTGTTACTGCCTTTCTACATACAGTGTGTTTTGCTGGCAGGTTTAATGTTCATGCCCTCTAGCAGCAAGAACATGCAGAGAGAATGTCAAATCTCTTGCTGCCAAATGATAATGGAGATTTTCTTTAGCTCAGGAGAGAGGTCTTTGAGGATCTGAATGTTTTCTCTTGAAGTCAAAGCAGGGGCAGATTTCAGAAAGAGGGGCTGCATCTGACACCAAAGCTGTGTTATTTTTAGATGTCAGTGTACGTCCCACCTCTGTAATGACTATTTCCCTGAGGGACTCTGAACCCATGCATCACTCCACTTTTGAACAAATGTAGTTTTACACAAGCCTGAGTTTTATGAACACCTGCCTCTTTCTGCCACTTCCTTTCTGGGAGAAAAAGACAAGACCTCCTGCAAGCCCCCCGCCTTCCCTATCTTTTGCTTAGTAGGCCACGACAGTGTGTCAGTGGTGTGTCAGATCACTGGCGGAGTAATGAGCATGTGAAAAACTTTTAAAATGTTGTGACTGTCAGACTTGGTGCTCAGATTTATTCTGCTGGCACCTAATCTGAAATCAGAACACTGTATTCCACCAGTACTGCTTTGGTGTTACAATACGCTAATCAGAAGTTTCAGATACACATTGAACTGGTGTTTTTACAAGACTGTTGTCTACTTCCTTGTGTGGGGGTTTGTTTTGTTTTGTGGGTTTATTTTATGTGATTTTTCTTGTTTTGATAGAAGTATGTATGGGCTGAACTGGTTTGTTTGCTACAAAAACCAAATTCCTCTTTGAATTAGGTCTATGCCTATGAATCGAACCAGTTGACAACTTGTGGCTATTTTGCAGTGGTTACAACAAACAGCCAAATTTTTTATATTGGAAGGTGATGTGCAAGGAAGTGTTTCAAACAGTGAAGTACTGGTCTCTGTGTTGTGTGCAAAAACCAAGGCCACAGTGCTAAAAGCCTGGATCTTTAAGAATCTTCTCCCCACTACCAGAACTCTTAACCTGAGGCACTTCTTTGAGGTGCTGAAGTAGCACCATTTGCTTTCCATCAGCTTTTCACGTGTCATCATTTCCTGGGGCTCCGTGCAGGGATCTGAGGGAAAGCAGCAGGGGTAAGTGTGGGACCGTGACATCCCTGCTTCCCTGAGGAACGTGAAGGTTCTAGCTGAAGTGAAAGGGTTTCAAGTACTGGAGGTGGGAGAGGAAAAGAATTCAGTTGACATACAGAGACCTAAAACTTTCAGTTTAGTCAAGCTGCAGTCATTTAAATCTGTGTTCAAATATAACTTGGTCACACTGATATTGGTAATGCTGTCACTTCCACCTATTTAACTGAGCTGGTGTTTAATGTTTGTCATTGAAATGTTTTTTGGTTTCTTTTCCCCCCACTAACAATTTGGCAAAAGATTTCTTTTGCTGAAGGAGTTGAAAAGAATTCACTGGACCCACTGATGGTACAAAACTGTGTTACATTCTTGATCTCTACAGGAGCAAGCTGCCTAAGTGCCTGAAAATACTGTTTGGGTTATTCTTACATATCTAAGCAATGCTTGAAATTATAATGCTTTCTCCATCTTATGTTTGTGGTAGATTTACTCTTAGTTACCACTGGCACAATTAAAGGAAGAAGCTAAAATTCCAATAGACTTTAGAATATATCCTCAGTCAGTTTTTGTCAACTAAATTTATCAACATCTACATGTGCTATAAAATCACTGTTAAGTACTGGATATCCAGCCGAGTATGGGTTTTATTTTAACAAACTATAGTGCATGTAAAATGAACAAGCAATTATTATATATTCAGCTATTTCCTACTTAAATTGAAGTTGTTAAGCCACTGGGAATAAAACCTGGATATTTACATAGGCAATTATAAGATTGACAAGGTTTTGACATTTGCAGAGACTTTATCAAATTTGTTATGGTTTGTTTCTTTAATCTGCTTTCTATATCTTTTTCTTTTTCCCCTCCTCATAGCAATTGTGACTAATTACTTGTGCAAAATGATCAGTGAGCAAATTAATCTTCTCCAGACAGTCTCAAAAGTAATTTTTTTTACCTTCTCGAAGCTGTTAGAGCAAAAGCTTGTGGGGGAAAAATGGGATGAAAAGATGTATCTGTCCTTTGCCTTTCCTTTGGGCCATTTAAGCATTAAAAGGGAAAGGGACATCCTTGTCACTCCAGGGGCAGTGATGCCAGGGTGCCGTGGCTATTCTGAAATCCCTCTGCAGGGATGGGAGGTGCAGCAGGAAGGGCTGGGAGCTGGTTCCTGGAGTTTTCTAGAAGTTCATCTTCTGACAGATTTTTTCCCAGAAACAACACTAATGTTAGAGAGCAAGAGAAACCCGTTTTCATGCTGCTGTGTCTGACACTGAGCAGAGTTGTGGGATGTTTTGAAACCTTCTCTCTCTCTCTGTCTTCTTAATTCATGTTCAAGTGTTACAAGATGAAACATCTGCCTTTTACCCATTTCTATTTCCAGCCTCAAATTAGTCACTGCTGTCTTGCATCTCACCAGTCAGCAACTAAAGAGAAGTGGAGTTTCCATTCTGAGCTGGTGCACAATGCTACATTTGACTGTTGAACATCCTTTGAAAATTATTTCAATAAATTATTAAAATATTGTGGAAAAACTATCCCAAGCTTTACCTCTGCTGAAGCTCTCCGTGCAGCCCATATGATGTGATGCTGCATTCTACCAGTCTGGTTTTAAATTCCTTCATTTTGCCCTCACTTCTTTGAATACATTGACTCCACAGAGGACATTTTGCATTCATGAGCACTTTGGCAGCATTTATTCCCTTCCTCCATGTACATTAATGTGTTGATAAGCATTTAGAGGATTCAATAGGTATAAAAATAACAATAGAAAATTCTTTGTTTCTTGTACTTTGAAAGGTACATGGATATTTCAGCAGAGAATGGACACAACTGCAGCTTACTGTTTATTTTTGGGAAGGAACTGTACAAAGAGGAGAGATTTAGTCCTCTAAAGGAATGCCAGAAATCTTGACAACCCATGTTGCACCCAGGATGTGCAGCAGTTTACTGTTACCAAAAATGCAGTATATACTTTTATGCTCTTTTTACTTTTTATTCTGTCTCTAACTTTATAAAGAAGAATCACATAACAAAAATCTATTAGTCTTGAAAATGAAAAGATAAGATTGACCCAAGTCAGACATCTAGTAAAGCAGAAAAGATGACATCGCCTCACTTTAATTGCCAGCCAGTGATGATCTCTTGCTAAATTAGTCATACATCTCATGATCTTACCTTCAGTAACTGGGAAGAAATCTCATTTTGGGTAACACATCCTAGTGCATAAGATGAAGGAAGAAAGCAGCTTTCAGTATGTTCTAGAACTGATCCTTGGCCCTGCATTGCTGTAGTGGCCTTTTTTCAGGCACAGAAAGCCTTTAATTTGTTATTTCCCTTATCTGTGCTTTTGTTTTTTAAAATGGAGTAATCTCAAGGTTATTTTTAATGAGTTTATTTGTAGTAAATCTCCTATGCTGAAAAGTTGATCGGAGTTGTGTCCCTAAATGGAAGGTGTGACACTTGAGATCTAAATCATTGATTTTTTTATTAGCTTATTCAGCATAGTATATTATTTCTAGTTCTTTTGATTTGTAAAATGTCAAGTGAGCAAATAAGCACAGGTTTCAGAATGCAGGCAATCAGTGGCTGCTATATCTAACATTCCTTTCCAGATAATTTATTCTGTATTGCAACATGGATCCTTTAATCTTTAAATAACCACCTTGAACAGCTGGTGTGAATCTTGGGAAAGATTCAAGGGAGGCTTTGTTACCTGCTGTTTAAATAAATATTGAAGACTTTTCTTAGTAGTGCTGCTGCTTTTCTACAGGTGTAAATGCCCTTTTAAGTAATACAGCACAATGCCTGGGAATATTTATACTAAAACAAGATATAAAGGACAAAGTGAAATGCCCCACTCTTCTTTTACTGTTCTAGTTCATGTAAGAAACTGTCTTGTAAGTTAAAACCCTAAGGAGAGAGGAATCTTAGCTTTACTATCAGTGATCTGTTCTTAACCCCTCCTATTTTCATGGGCTCTTCCTAGGTCCAGTGTTTTAAGATTTGAGGGAGAAGGGTTCTGCAGTCAGGAATTTTGTTAACCACGATCTTCCCCAGAGAAGACTTTCCTGTTTCCAAGTCCTGACCTTTCCAGTTCCTCCTGGCAGATGTTCTGTTTCCTCGATAACTTGGAAGTGCTAAGTCTTAAGCTCATTTCTGAGCATTTAAACAGAAAACTTGTATCTGTCTTCTGGTTTGTGCAGTCCACTATGTTTTGAATAATTTATTTCACTCTTGTGCTCGTCTCGTTTAGAGGTTAAATGTCTTGCTTCTCTGTTTAAATGTTTGGGTTATGAGGGCCTGTTCCTGCAGTGACAGTTCCACTGGATTCAAATGCAGGGGAGTTTAACAACACTTATTAGAGGAAGAAATTAAAAGTGTGGCTTGATCAAAGTAAAGTTCTTCTGAAAAAAAATCTAAACAGATTTCAAAGTGGCATTTAGTGTGGCCAAGAGTAAATTGATTTCCATGTTCAACTACCTAAACAGTAAATATAAAAATTATAAATCATGTAAATACATTGCCTGGGAAGATTGTGCATTCACTGGAGGTTTCCACAAACAAGACTGGCATTTGTCTTGCTGCCTTATATTTGGTTGCAAGTTCTCTGTCCTATCTGTCACATACACAACCGTTTAGGCACTTGGTTGGCTGGCACGGTGTGCAAATTATTCTAAACTAGTTGAACATCACTATTATTTAGAGAAACCTAATCTGTATCTTGCACAGAATTCTGTGTTCCCAAGTGTGATTCTATGAGACCATTTCATGTATTTCTGGCATTTTAAAGAGATCATAAAATAGGTAGTAATGATAGGCTAGCTTTAAGTTTTTAACAGTGACAATTGTTTAAAAAAAACTCCTCTCAGCACAAATTAGCATAAGTATGTGTATCAGAGGGGATACTTTTGGAATACAATGTTTTTAGAGACATTTTTGTGTTTGCACAACCCAGATGCAGCTCCTTCCTCATGCACATGCTTGTAACAAACTTGTTCCTATAGGTTTTTCTACGTTTACATTAAATATTAATATTAACAGTCATTTTGAAAGACAGGTGAGTGGGACTGCTTATACAAAAGCTCCATTGAGGAGCACTAGTTTTGAAGCAGTTTAAAATCCAAGCCTTGTTTCTGAGAAAAATGCTTCAGAAACATTCAGATACATGTCTCCTTGTGTTGTTTTTTTTTTTCACATGAATACTGGGTAACTGTAGTTGATTTGATGATAAATACTAATATTGATGTGAGAAACCACCGACAGTTTCCTCTTCTCTGTTCTTTAGTAGCAATTATTGGATTTGGGATTATGACAAATTACCAAAAAAGCTTTTGTGTCTTGAGCAACTGCAGCAGGGTTGTATTTCAGAGAGACAAGAACATGAAGGGACATAGTCTGATTGGTTTTGCCCTTGGTTCACAGACCAATTCTCACGGGACATTTTTTTATTTATAAATTTATTTATTCTGACCATTCAAAATTTCTGATCTTCTTTTCTAATATCTAAGGAAAAAACTCACCTTCTCTTTTTTCATATATGGAGATCAACTTTAAAAATGGCTGAATAATCTCTTTTTACAACCTCAGATCTTACTGTCTGTAGGCAAAGGAATATTTGCTTTCAGAGTCACATATTTTTTGCTATAATTTATTGTCCCAGCACTGGAGCAGTTTTGCTTTTGTCTGAATGATCTGATTTGATCTAGTCTGTTCTGTCTTCTTATATTGAGATTAACAAACCATCTACCTTCAGGCATAGGCAGCAGAGCCCAAACGAACTTGAACACAGGGTCAATCAACTGCACAAAATGCATCACACAGTTATTCCAAGGCTCATGCTGTGTCTGTAATTGCCCCTTGTTCTGTCATCAGAGTTCCCCTACAAGTCATTATTTTGAGTCAGCAGAGCTGCAGGGAACAGTCAGCCTGATGGTTAGTGTAGTGTTGAAGAGATAATATAAATATCTCCCAGCACAGAAATACAAGGGGCAGGTATTCAGATTAAACCTTATAAAATGGCAAGTTTGTTAGCCCCTTTTTGAATCTGAATTAAAACAGTACCTAAATGTACCTACGAAGCTCCAGTAAGGCTGTGAATTCACTTGGCTCCTTGAAATGGTGAATTTCCTTCACTTAGTGTTTCCCAAAACATACACAAAAACTGGGCAGCAATTGTGCTATGAGGTTATGAAAACCTTATTGAAGGAACACGTAAGTCATGGAACTGCTGTCTTGGAAGAACTGTTCTGTCTTTTTGCATAAATCTTAAAATTACTCCTGCTGGGTGTGTTT
Organism: Oriolus oriolus; assembly: GCA_013400235.1. Classification (NCBI taxonomy): domain Eukaryota; kingdom Metazoa; phylum Chordata; class Aves; order Passeriformes; family Corvidae; genus Oriolus; species Oriolus oriolus. The sequence continues at coordinate 13,876 of VXBT01005784.1, read as the reverse complement.
GCATAAGTGGTTTTCATGCTTGGCCTGTACCAGGGTCCTGTGAGTGGGTGCTGCACAGGAGATCAGTGACATTCATTATACATGCAAAAATTTTGATTTTTAAGTACAAATGCAACGCAGTTATTGGTGAGTGAGGGAGAGGACACGTGGACCAAGTACTCCAAAGCATTTAAGTGATTGAAGAATTCAACAGAATGTCACACAAGGTGTACATTTCCTTGGGTAAGCTAATTCCCGTGTGTTCTGGTTACAGTCAGCAGCGATCCCTTCACGGAGGTGTTCAGAGAACATCAATCATACAATTACAGAACCTTTTAGCTTTGAAAAGACCTTTGGGACCACAAAGTCCCACCCAGCACTGCTGAGTCCACCACTAAAGCACATCCCCCAAGTACCACATCTACACAAAACCTCCAGGGATGGGGACTCCAGCACTTCCCTGGGCGATTCCAATGCCTGACAACCCTTGCAGAGAAGAAATTTTTCCTAACATCCAATCTAAATCTCTGCTGGTGCAACTTGAGGCTGTTTCCTTATCATCTTCCTCTGTTGACTATGGAAGAGAGTCAGGGAATATGAAATCCCCAAAGTTCAAGCTAGGCTGTGAAAGCCTCCGTTTCATTTTCAAAAGAAATGTGAAGACTCAGCACAGAGACTATGAATTTCAGGAATGATGGCACTGTAGAAATTTAGAGAATTTTCAGGTAAGAACTGAAGTTTTCTAGATAGGTGAAGAACAGAGACATGTGATTGACAGGTCCGTACATGTTTCTTAACGTAGAAAATAGATTCACAAAGTCACAATGAACACCAGTTATCCTCCAGAAGAATTTGGATAGAAGCTATAGACTTTTTGGCAAATTCTTCCCCAGAATCCTTGGGGATAAATCCTTGGATAAAAATGTCAACCAGTGATTAGTTCTTACTGTTGTAATTGTAAAAGTGGACATTATTTGAATTATACTAAAGCTAGGCATAACTTTTCAGACTGAAAATAATAACCTGGATTTGCTGGTGCTGCTGAACTTGATGGTCTCTTTGCAATTTTACTCATAAAAAATGGGTACATAGTTGTGACAAAGCCAAGTTTATGAAGAAAAGCAATCTTACTTCTCCACATAATAAATACCATTTTCACTGTTCTACAATAAACGATAAACCAACCAAATCCCAGCTGGAAAACTGAAATAAAGAATGGCACTTAGGCCATTCTTTTTCTAGTGATTTCTTTGAGCATAAGTTTTTGTCCATAAGACTTCATTGGCCTTGTGTATTTGCAAGAAAAAATGCAGCTCATGTGCACCCAGTTTAAAGCAGGATTAGATTTATTGAGATTATAATCTGTAAAGAAGATGGTCCTTTCCACATAGATCCTGATTCCAGGAGGATCTACAGAAGGCATGGAGGAAAACCAGCACTCAGATTTTAAACAGAGCCCTAGAATGAAATAAAATGTGATTTGAATGCAAATTCATGATGACTTTCTCAGGCTGAATTTTGGAGCAGTATTACTTCATGCAAGTGGAAGCTCCCTGAGAAGGAGCTGGTTGTCTCCTAAGGACAGACACCCTGTCACACAGAGCAGGTGTCAGTCACCACAAGGTCACCTGCAGAGTGATTGAACTCAAACCTTCAAAAATTGTGGCTCATGTCTGCCTGAAATATGAAATTATTTTAAAGCCTTGATATTTAACAAATATATACAATAATTTATCTTTATTTGTTTTCCAGCTTCTCTCTTATAGCACGCATAAGAAGCCCCCTTATTAAATGAAATCAGAAAATCATGAATGTAGGAAGTGAAGCTATTAAAAAAGCAGGCCAAATATTTCATGTATATATGAAGGAGTTGTGAGCATCATGACTGGTGGGGTTTCCCCACAGTTATATTTTTATGGTACTTAGGGTACAAAACAATTTTTGTGTGTAGTACGTAGATGTAAAAAGCTGACTATTCATAGCACACGTTCAACAAATGTTATTGTATCTCCAGGCTTTAAAAACCAAGCAACCAAACAAAAAAAAACAGCAAATATTTGTACCCTAGTAAGTTTTTGTATCAAGTCTCAAAGTAAGCTAAGGCTCCTGGCAGCTTATTTTAGACTGGTAGCTGAACAGCTACTTTTGCACAATTTATAGGATTCTGTAATTGTTGCAAAATTTATCCATAAAAAACTCGTGAGGGGAAATGGAAATTATCTGTAATGTATTAACTACTTTTGCAGTCATAATGCATGAGAAAATCATGCTTGACTGGGATTATAAAAAGAAATAAAAAACCTTGGCATACAGCGTTTCTACTGCTTGCTATGATAGTTCCTTATTCATAAATATATCAAATTCCTTTGAAGAGCTGGGAATCCAGCATTATGATTATATTTTTCATTAAATTTTTTGAATTGTGATGAGAACTTAATTAAATGTCTCACGGAAAACCATAAAAATATAGATCTATTTTAGGGCTGAGTCCATTTTTAATGATTTAAAATGTTGCAAATGCTCTCTCTGACTTCTTCCACCCACTGGGTCGCTGATCCTATTTTTGTATATCAATTTATATTTCAGAAATAGAACATATTAACATTATAAAGTGTAATGAATAACACAGGAGTCTAAAATATTTCTTAACTCTTGTTTCTGAACTCTTTTATTTTAGACATCCTGTGCACGGGGGGCAGTGAAGGTTTTCTTACTGAAACTTGGCTCTTAGAGAGAAATTCTGTTGAAAGCATCCTGTATAAAATAGAATGACAGAGTTTAGGACCCATGCTCAGCTAAGTTTCACTATCTGCTTTTCATATTATACATCACAGCAATAAGTCATCCGAACTCACGCCATGCTGCAATCTTTGTGGATTATTTCATTGTCTTCTTACATATTCCAGACTGGTCATCATGCACTTCATGTAACAGCATTGGTCAGAAATCCAGAGAAGGCTGACGTGACCAGGTGTTCAGTCAAAAGAAAGGGTTCACTGATGTAAAGGCTCAAATTTGTGCCTCACAGCACTGTAAACTACAAATTGGCTGCATAGCATTTGATGCCAATACAGGAGATTTTCTGCATTCATGTAGTCTCATTTCAGAGATGATCAGAAGACTGGAAAGCCTGTATTTAACTAACATACTGCTGAGCAGCTCAGGCTGTGGATATTGAAGGTGGAACTGGCTTTCCAACCTGAAAAAGCAGAGATCTATGTCTGATTTTCTGATACTGGTCCCCTTGGAGTTTGCAAAATTGTTGGCTTCAGGAGAGACTAGGAAAGAAGTTTGTAGAGTCATAGCATTATAGAAGCACCAAAATGGCCAAGATGAGGCAGAGCTGTCTTCCTCCACATGAGTTTCACCTCTGCCATTAAAGACCACAGAAAAGACAAGAAAAAGACAAAAGAGGGACTGGATAATAGGAATTTTGAAAAAAGAAAATGGAGATAAATGTAAGACACAGCATAGCCTGTAGGAAAACTAACACAGTGACACTTTGTGACTTGCTTATAATATTTTGAGATGCAATGAATTAATGGGTGACAGACTCTGCTGCTGGAAGAAAAGAAAAAGGAGGCTGTTACAGACTTGAGCTTTCCATGATCAATTGAATCTAAAAGATGGTGTGTTTCTGGGAAGACCATGAAAGGTGTTTTTATGTGTGCATTTTGGATACTTGTTTTGCCTGCCTGGCTCTGCAGACAAAAGCTGCATATTTTGATATGTAAGTGAAGTCTCCTCCGTGTCAACGTTATTTTTTTTTTAAAGAGAGATTGAATAGTGCACATGTCAAGAACGGAGAATCCTCTGCATTTTCTTTCAAGCCTTTGTGTACATGATGAGCTAGAATAACCTCCCTGAACTGAATTATCCTTCCATACTATGGTTCAGTGAATATCATTATATTTCAGCACAGCTTGAGTGATTTTTAATGCCAAAAACATCAGCAAGAAATACAAATGTTACAAAAATATTGAAACAATACCATAAAGAAACTCTGGGATCATAAATACTTTACTTTGCAAGGTCTGGAAGGTCAACATAGCTATAGTGTGGAAAATTAAAATGCTCTCTGTATGAATGCCTTTGGAAAAAAAAAAGAAAAGGCAGTGGTTTAGCCTAGAAATACAGAATTCCTATTTGAAACTGGTTAAAAATAAAAGCTACTTTTCTGATAATAGAATTTGATGAAATTAATTAGTCCATAATTTTTTTGAGTATGTTAGCTGCATGTTCTTAAATACACTATAATTAAATCAGCATTAGAGAAGGTAGAAAAGCAGTGTCATCTTTCATGTCAGTGTTGTGTTGCATCAGGTAATGTACATCAGCCTAAGATTTTGACAGAATGAAATCAAATGTGTATAGGCAATAACTGATTGTTTTGACAAGCTTTGAATTTGGAGAGGTCTCCCTTTGCAGGCAGGTGTTCTGTCAGTGCACAGCCAGTCTGTCACAATGCACAGGATCACAGGGAGGGGGAGAGCAAGAGCAAAGGGGTTCTGCTGCTGATTGCTGGGGGGGCATTGGACAATTAATATTTTACACAATCCTACCTGTTTGCAGTTACTACATTTCAACTGGAACTTGTCTTTGTCCATTAGTCTTGGATCAGCAGCCGTTCACTCCCTTGGAGGTCTTGCTTGGTTTCAGTGTTCCAGCACTTAGACATTCCCACCTGATCTGCAGGCCCCTTTTAAAGAATCACTGTAAATTTGTGGACGTGCAGCTTAACAGAGTTCAGTGGCAAGGTTCACTCTATTTCTTAGTGCATAGATGAATCATACATAGGAAAGAAGGATTAGAATCAATTTTGAATGGTTTTCATGGATACAGGCTGAAAAAGAGTAAGGGTGCAAAGGACATGGATACAAGAGGTGAGGATTCAAAAGGATTCAGCAGCACTTACTCACTGACTAATTTAATATTTAATAATTGATTTAACAGGATTTAATACATTTATAACTGTGACTTAATTGTAGATTCACGATAACAGCATTCATACCATAATCAATTCACACACACAGAGATGTGTACATCCATATCTGTGTGTGTAGAGGTACCTCTCAGAAATCCCCCTTGGATTCAGTGAAATACTCAAGCCAAATCCCTTAGTGTTTCTCAGCAGGCGTGGTTTGCACCTCGAGGAGTGTGTGTGTGTGGCGGGAGGGTATCAGCTATGATCTGTTTTTTCAGTAGGCCTCCTAGCAATGGTACCATTTCACCTGGGCTGTGATTCACGTACACTAATTACCAAAGTTAACAATATTATTTTCCATCTCCTGACAACACAGTGTGTTCTGTTTTCAAAGAACACCATCTTAACAGAGTCTTAAAAATTTCCCTTCTGAGTGTTTTCTGCCTAGACAGCCAAAGCCAGAGCTAGGAGAAGGATTCAGGAGCAAGCCTCTGAACATGATATATTGAGATGAATATGTATGCTGTATCCCAGAACAGCAGTTAAGTGAACTGTTCTACTTCAGAAATAGCCATCTTTATTTGCAGAACTATAAAAGGCAACAGATTGATTTTAACTTTTTATTCTACGTGGATGTTTTTAATCCAAAGATGCCTTCATTCAGCCTTTGACTCAGTTCTTTGTCTGTAAGCTCTGATGTCCCTGCAGCAGCATTCCAGCAGCTTTATGCAGTAATACCCACAGTGATGTGGGCAACAAGGCATGGTTTGATCTGCCCTGAGGCTGGAGGAGATGAGAAGGTGCAGCCATAGTCTTGTTCTCCATGCTGACCTCTGTAAAAGCTGACACCAGGATGTTGGAATGAGAGCAGTGGTGTTACTGGCACTAAGGAAAGTGCTGTGCTGGTGATGTGGTAGAGACACAGACAGCAGGTACAGCAATAAGAAGCCTCAGTAATGTGCTTGTATGTCATTCTTCACCCTTTTTCAAACACCATCAGTATTTTTTTCCAATCTTACATTATAGCAACAACAGAAAAAACCCATAGTTTTATGTAAAAATTGCCATTAATCATACTTTCTGAATTTGGCTGAAGTCTGAGCCTTCTATAAGGCTGTCCTACCTTGTAGACAAGCAAAAATGATTTAAAAATAGCATGCAGGTGTAAAATCACTTACCCAAAATGGTTTTTTCCCCCTTTTTATTGGCTGGAAAATGCAAGGCAATTGCTTCATGAATAGAAACTACATTAAAGGGAATTTGAAATGAAAGAGGTCTTTATTGCCTCAGAGTTATCCTTTTTTTTTGCCTTAACCTCCTCATAGTAGCACATTTTGCAAACACTGGAAACCGTCCTGGCCTTTTAAACTAAGAACTGTAGGCAAACAGCTGACACTGTAAAATGAAGCAGAGTTTAACTTCTTCCGTGGTTGTTTCTGTTCTGGGTAATTATGCCATCGGTGGGAGTACTGTTTGCTGCCACTGAAAGTGGAAAAAGCCAAAGGTGCTGTCTGGGTCTATAACTGGTGTAAGCTGCACACGCTGCAGAAGGCAGCACGCGTCCCACAGGTACCCTCTGTCCTGTGGCAGGCCAGACAGGCACGTTACACCAAGTCAGCTGGCTCATAGATTGCTGCAATTTATGAAGTTGTTTTGCCAGGAGAACTCAAGTACAGTGTTCCCTTCCTGCTCAGATAAAAATTAAATCTTTGATTTGCAAAATAGAGCTGTTGGTCATTTCTAAGCATGCCATGACAACTGTTCAAGTTGCAATAATTGCCTTTTAACAGAACTCACTTTCTCTCCTCTTGGGCTGATATCAGAGAATTTGTTGCTTACCAGCTGTATAGTGAAATTATTACACCAGCTGGTATATGTTTCTTTGTACCATATAATATTAATTATCATTTTTTTAGATCTTGGAAGGGCACAAGTAATTACTTTGCATTTCAACCTTGTGAAACCTGGTAGGTTTCATTAGGGAAATCCTGCATTTTTTCCAAATCCCAGATGAAGCTGATACGCATAATTATTTTAAAATGCCGCGATGCTCATGCAAATAAGGGCACTACATGGACAACAGTGATTTTATTTTTCTTTGCTTAAGATACAACAGGCACTCCAAGGGGTTGAAAGCCATTGACTAATTCACTAATTACTAACTTAGTAAGCAGCCCTCACAGTTCCTGCAGATACAAAGGAATCTCGTTTTACACGTGTAATATGCAGTGTGCAGAAAATACTTAGTGCTGTTCTCTTTGAAACCTAGAGGACAGTTATTAAAGTTTTATGGTTCAAATTAAAATTTAATATTAAGATACAAGAGCAAAAGAATCAATTTTTCCCCTCAATGCTATTAGGAATAAGCCTTTTGGAATAGAGGAGCTCAATTGGCTTAAATGCCATGTCCTCCTCCTCCTCCAGAGAACTCGATTAGAAATAATCACAGCTCACTACAGGAACGTAACTTTTTGTATTTTTTTTTTTTTTAAGACAGGAACAACCTTTTATTACTTTTTAATGTATTATGCTATTGTAGAGTCATGAAGTGTAAGTGCTGCTTGGGAATCAGAGTGACAGTTGGTGAAGAAGCAGTTTGTTCCATGAGCAGGAGGGAAATCTGCAGTTGTGGAACTGTTAAAATGAGTTGGAGGATGCCAGAGGATTTGCTTCTTTGTCAAAGCAAAGGGGAGCAAGGGGAGGCTCATGCCTTAGCTTGGTCTGATTAATAACTATCAGAGTGCCCATTTTTCTAAGGTTTCATGCCATTAATATGTCTCCCAGTGTCAAATCTGCTTGCCATTTCTCTTGTAAGACACTTTAATAATAAACTGCAAAATCAATGGCACACAGAAGCAACCTTATAAGGAGAAAGTGCCCTGCTATATCTTAACTTGAAACACAAAGTCACAAATCTCCTTTCTGGTTCATGTATTACTTCGCTGAAACTTTACCATGGTGCTGAACCCTCTGTGGAGCTCAGTTGTAAGAACCTGGTTTTGTTGTTCCTGAGCAGCTGTTTGTCACTGGGAGGCACAGTGAAGTCATAAACTGTTCTGTGATACAGATCACAAAAGGGGTGGCAGTGTTGCTTCATTTCACCATGGAACTGGCACAGAACTTGTCCTGATCACTGGAAGTGCTGCTGCTGACTTCAGCAGGATCTGGCACAGCCCCATAGGCACAGCCCCATGGGCACAGCTCTCGTGGGGGGCTGTTGGAACAGTATGGAATGACCCTGAACACTGTGCTGGTCGCATTAACATCAACAGCTCTGCCCTGTGCTGGGGAACAGACTTGAGCCAGAATGTGCTTAGGGGTTCTCCCAACCTTGAATAAATAACTAAATACTATCTTTATCTATCTGTATCTGCAAAATGTACCTTGTTCCTGGACAAACACTACCTTCAGCAAAGCAAAACCTCACCAACCTCTGCCATTCAACAAATAGTTGTTCACCTCTTTTTATGTAAAATGTGCATGTACCTCTCATTTTTTCCCACAACTTTAGGCTGAATCATGATTTGAATATTTTTTAAAACGGCAGAAATTATGGGATTGATATCATATAAAGAAAAACAGTTTTCACTAAACTGATCAACCAGGATTAAGTCTTTATCTTCCATTTATAAATCTTCAAATCCTAAGGCAATAGAAAATTAAGCTCCTTTTATTTCACTGAGGAGCTTAAGATGACTGGATGACCAGCATGAAATGCACAGTAGCATTAATTGAACAAACACAGAACTGGATTACTCAAAATCTGCAGAGAACTGCAGAATAAAGGGCATTATCAAGGATTCAGTGGCAAATTCCCCTTACTGACAAGCATTTGTTATAACACTGAAAGAAAAGCACTGCATGAAAACCATAAGCTACAAAATTCATTAAGAAAAATCCTTTTAAAATGAGGCCTAGGAGACTCTCTCTTATCACAGAAGCCAAAACATGGCCATCTGTGGTTACAAGTTTTCCAGACTTGTGTGTTATCAAAGCTAAATTGATGAAGAGACTGACTATGCCAAAACGGAGATAGAGGAAATAAAAAGAACAAATAAGAAAGAAAAAACATTGTTGACTCTATATACAAGAAAAGTAATGACTGACTGGAGGAAAAGGATCAGTTTCTGGGGACAAAATATATATACACCTTATGACTCATGTGGATTCTGGTTTTGTGTATATAACAGTAGGGATTGCCATTACTTTCTATAGGAGGACAAAGATCCAACCTGTCTTTCCCAACATCTAGAAAATAAGACACCTGTTATGAGAACAGAGAGACAAGTGCAGCAGCTGGGACAGGATGGTTTCTCTTACCACTGAGCATGGAGAGGACATGCATCACGTGGTTCAAGTGCCATAGACAAAGTAAACCCCAGGGTCTGGTTTGCCGTCCTTTCCCATCCAAGGAAATGCAGAGGAGAAGAAAACTGGATTTTTTTTTTTTTTTAGGTGAAACTAAGGACTACAGATTTAATCACAGACAGGTAGAGAATAACAGAAACTGCAATCCACTAGGCCTCCAGTTCCTTAGAGCTGATGGGAACTATTTAGGATTCAGGCAAGCTCTGGTGTACTTCGCCTTTTGAATTAACATATTTGCTATTCTGTAACCCAAATGTCAGCAATTTTCATCAGATTATTGCTACATGACCTGCTTTACTAAGGGGATGTTTTGTAATGATGACCCAGCACCGAGTGCTGCTTCTCCGAGTTAGATGGAACTGCAATCAGCTGATTCAGTACAGGAAAAATAACATTTAGATTTCTTTTCAATATTTTTAACCATGCTGTCTTTCTCCACTACACTTCAGTCTAGCATTTATCTTTGTCTGTGGCCTGGTAAAGAGCGATGGCAACATTCAGCTGGGCAGGCTTTGAGGAGAGTTAGATAATCCAGCCTGAAAGGCCCAGAAACATTCAGGAAAGGCTGGGATAGGGACTGTCAGTTCCCAGGCAGTCTCACTAGCTCTTTCTGAAACTGTAGTGGAAGAGGTTTTCCTTTATTATTGCGTAGGACTTAATGTATCACATGAGGGCTGAACCTTCCCCTCAGTACAGCTGTGGATAAAGAACAGTAATATGTCTATTTTTCTTGTCAGGAAAAATTTCCAATAAAGTGATGTTTGGTCCATGAAAGATGTTTTACAGTACACTTAAAGCACTGTTATATTCAGAGTTAGGCTGTACGGGTTTTGTTTACTCAACCGGTGTATAAATTTAAATTTGGGTACTGTTCCTCTAGTTTCCACAGCAGGAGACAGCAGCCAGGAGAACCTTAACAGCTGCAGAACAGTGAGTTTAAAGGATGGACTAGGAAATAAAGTATGGTGATCTCTGTGGCAGGACAATGTGGGACCTGGAACATGGGGATGGGTGGAATGCAGTATTTGTATTTTCTATGTTTGTGTAATAGAACATGAAAGAAAGGAAAATAAAAGTGACTGGCTAGTAACAGGGAGCATATTCCTGCTGATTCAGGGGCTCCTGCTGCTTGAGTGGAGCTGCTACAGGTGAAAAATGCACATGAGACTTTTCTGGGGAGTACCAATTGCAAGCACCATATAAAATCAATATGCAGATAGAGTTTCACAACAACAACCAAAATGTAATCGAACAGTTTGATAACCAAATCGTCGTTAACACAGTCAGACTTCACATTGCTCTTGAAATCACTAACTTTAGTGGAAAATTAACCTACTTGATATGGTATGCAGCAGCTCATTCTTTTGATTTACACCTAGCTATTCCCACAACAATAAAACATTAATACTCTGAATCTTTCATTTGTAAAATATTCAGTATAAAAAAAATTGCATTAAGGTATCTGCTTACTTTTTTATTCTCTACTTCTTTAGAGTTTTCCTTTCATGCAGGCCTGTTTTTCATTTTTCTTTTTTGAAGTTAAATCTCTGGCAACCCATTTGTCTTATATTCTTCCTATGACAACAAATTGTTAAATTGCTGACAAAGAATGTCCATTGAAGTAGCAGCTAGTTAATATCTTTAAACCCCTACTCCCTGGAAAAATTTTTACTGATAAGGAGAAGCCCTAAAATGTGCTTTGTTTTTGGTGGGTTTGTGTTAGTTTGCTTGTTAGTGGGTTTTTTGTTGGTTTGGTTTGGTTTGGTTTTTTTTTGTAAATTTGTACAATATACTCTCACTTTTACTAAATACACTATTGAAAGGTACCAACATAATTAAAAAACCAGCTTTTACAGATGTTTGCTACAACTTTGGTAACAGTTGAATGACAATTCAATATCTGATGTTGATAAGGTTTTCAGCCAGAATTGAAAGTTCTCATTTTCCTTTTACACATCAAGCAGACTTCTCCTTTCACAATACAAAGTATATCCTTGCAGAGACTTTGTAGATAGAAAAATGAACATAAGATCAATAATGATGAAGTGGGCTGGCCTCAGCTGAAGGCCACGAAAAGACAGAGGGAGGAAAAGGTGAATGAAAGGAATAAATTAAGAGATGGTTGTGGCAAAAGGAGTTTTAGGACATGCTAACATTGGCAGCAGCAACCCATCTTAGCACCGCTCCACGTGGCATGTCCACAATTACCTGCATCACCTCTGAACTGCTCTTTGAAGTATCAGACTCTTAAGAGCCTGGTCTGCCTGAGCTGAGCTGCTGGTCTGGAGGGAACCTGTTTAGGATGCCACAGTGGTGTGGCTGTGCTGCTCCTGCTGTTCCTAACTGGCTCCTTGGATCTGGCTGAGGTGTCTGTTAGCCAAAAAACACTCTCTCTGTCTTGGGCATCAGTGCTGTTAAAAAATGACTCTGGAGTTTTTAAAAAAATCTGAAAACTGCATTTATTCTTAGAGATTCTTCAAATCTATATTGGAGTTTTGTAAATAAAGAGGGTTTTCAACTATTTTTACTATTGATTTACACAGAAAATATAGTCTTCTGAAATGAAAAAAGGTTGAGTTGGTTCTTAAGACTGCTGAACTACATGGAAAACTTAAGCTCCAGATTCAGTGATGTCTGCATCAGCGTTTTAATTGGTACTGCTTGCTGTTTGGAGAAGGATGGCCCACAGCTCAGAGAAATCAGTGCAGATCTTTCTGTTCAGCTCAGTGGGTTTTGAATTAGATCCCTTGCAAAGCTGGGTCAGGGGGCAGAAGCAGCAGAGTGAGGAGCTGCTGGGCACAGGAGGAGGTGGTGCTATGCAGAACTGCAGTGCTCACCACTGAGCACGGGCACAGTCCTTGTCTGGGAGGGAATCTCCATGGAAAGCTACAAAGAAAATTGGGTTCTACATTTTTGGCCAAGGAAGCTACTTTGAATACATTTGATTAAACAGAATATTTCATTTTACTGTTTTAATAATAAATCATACACACTGAATAAATGTAATATTTGTAATGCCATTAAAATGTAATTTCTTTTGTACTGTGAGTGAATTACATGATAGGTGTAAAATACTTTTTCTTTGTTCTTGGTAGAGTTTTAGCATGTAATTATTTTCCAATTATCTGAGTGTTTCTTAAGCATTTTAATCCTTTTTGGAAATGGCACTGAGGAGTTTCATTTCAATGGGAGCAAGGGCTTTAAATGCCACAAAGGGTGTGGGCTTAGTTCTACAAGTCTTACAGTTTTTCACTGGTAAATAACTCCAAAATGTATGGCCCCTAAACACACCAACCGACTATTTTCAGTTGTTATAAATTCAGGATGATACAACATAGCCTGATGTTCATTTTCTTTTCATCAAGATAGTGATGCTGATTCCTTTGCTGAGACCATAAGCTCATGGTCCTGCTCTGTGTTCTGATTTCTAGGAATGGTGAAGATATTGTGTATTTCAAAAAGAATTAAACATTTCTTCTTGGGAAGGCATTCACAAGTTTTGGTGTGCAGCTTTTAATGATGCTTCTTTCCTGTTCTGCATCTTGTAAACACTTCAGTCAATACAGAGCAAAACAAAGAGTGGATATTCAAACAGGTGGTTTTATTTCCATCATTACTGCAGGGATGCCATTTGAAAGTGTTTCATTGGGGTTTTTATTCTGTCAGTTTTTTGAGAATTCTTCCTCTAAACTTCTGAAATCGAACTGATTGTTACCAGTAAGCCTTTTCTCTCGACTGGCACAAATCCTGTCTATGACCACAGTGGTATTAAAATGTTTTGTTACGAGCTCTTTTTTGGTCTGTTGTGTGAAGGCAACAAAGTTAAAAACTGGAAGCATAAAATGGAAATTACATTGGGAAACAGAATCTCCTGGAAATTTTATAGTGGTCTGCTTTCTGCTCTTCTGCTTTCTGAACAGCCCAACATCCACAGCTCTGTTACATGACAGTGGGCAGCATCTTTGTTTCCCAGGGTGAATTTCTTACCACAGAGCAGTCTGAATCTTTCTTTTGCCTATAATGAATGTGATCTGATGGCATTTTCAACATCTCCCACCACCAGCCTTTGGTCACTAATGCTGCATCAGTCACACCTGGTGGGGGTGCAGCAGTGGCTGATGGTGTGGAGTATAGATGGTGTGGGCAGGTGACATAAAGGGTGTAGAAGTGGCAGGTGAGAACTACAGGTTTTCATGTTCTCTCTCAACTCTGCATCCACCAAAATCCAAGGAACTTGGAAGTTTATATCAGTGAAGTGCTAATTTTTGTTTAAATATAGTATTGTTGCACTTGGACACGAAAAGAACCACGTAGACTCAGCTCTGTCAGGACAGGATGCCAAGGGCCCAGAAAGGACCTGCACTCGTTTATTTATAAGTTCTTAGAAACCACCGTGGATTGGAGGGTGATGTTACCACCCCTCAATCACACTGGTCAAAAGAAAAATCCATCAAACTTCTCTGCCTTAGGAGCAAGAATGAAAACAACCCCACACGGTTAGCAAAACATGGATATGTTTACAAAAAGTGTGTGAATATCTGCAGCATTAAAAACATCGAAGAACTATAAAACTCAAAACGACATGGTATTGTTAGATGTAAACTG
>VXBT01005781.1:0-13745 GCA_013400235.1 Oriolus oriolus | reverse complement strand
CAAGGTAAGCAGCTACACTGAGTGTTGGTGTGCACCTGGTCTAGTGCTCCGGGCAGCTAATGCCCAGTAACATTGTTCCAGCACCTTTGTATGGCGTAAGTCCCTGGATGTGCCGTATTTTGGAAGAGGGGTGCCATTTCTTTTGAGAGGGGTTCTAGTTCCTCTCTTTGGCAAGGAAAGCAAGTTTGCACTTTGAGTGCTCTTAGTGAATTAATAGGCAGTTCTCTGGGTTAGAAGTGTTGAACTGTCAGTGGGAATGCAAATGCCAAGCTGTTGACATTTTTGTCCTAGTAGCTTTAGTGTGTGAGGGCACCCTGGTGCCATTCCGTTTGGATCCTGACTCTGTGAGACTGAAGGCTGAAGATGGTACCTAGAGCTGAGAAGGAAGGTGTCGGTAGCATCAGTGTATGCTGGCAGTTCGATGAGTGCAGTTGAAGTTGTAGGCAATATGAACTTTCTCAGCCGGCACTTTTGTGAGCTCTGTTTTTGCCAGATGCTTTCAAGAATGTGAGAGGGAAAAGATTTGTTCGGGCCGAGGAGTTGGTGTTGCCGTTTGAGTGTGGTGCAAAGAAGAGTCTGCACTTGGAAGGGAAAGATTAGGGAAATCTTTTTGTCCTGACACGCTTGATTTGAGAGCAGGGACGTTTCCAGCTCGCCTCTGCCCTTGGGGAGGTTTCGAGCCGGGCTCGGTGCGTTTCCTTCATCCGCAAGCCTGCAGCGCCATCGTGTGACTGTTTCGATGAGCGCTGGCAGCGCCCGGGAAAAAGCCAAGCGCTTTTGTGGCGCGGCGCCGTTCGTGTGCGAGCAGTCCGTGGAAGAGCTCCGCTGCGCATCGTGCCTCTTGCAGACTGACAGAATGTGATCCTGCGTGTAGTGGGGAAGGAAGAGGAATATTTTCCTTCTCGGCTGTGCAGTTTATAAGCGGCAAAAGAAAAGGCAGTTTTGACGCGGCCTCTTCCCCTTAGAACCTTTTCTGTGCCATCAGCTGCTCAACATGTAACTCGCACCCACTGAACTGCACCTAAGTCCCGGGAGATATGCACTTTCTCTGAAGTTGTATGTACCATCTTATCTTATCACTCTCGCAGATCCCAAACCCCTTCCATACCTCCAGCAGCTGCTCTCAAAGAAAAAGTCCTACAACAAAAAGCCAGTGCTTGCCTTCATAGCCCCTTTGCAGTCTGTAAATTAGACCAAACACACGAGTGATGCGGACTTTCCTTCTCAACTACATACATAACATCATCACATTCTCTCAAGGTGGCAGAGTCCATTGTTACAGCCAACTGTCTCCAGCTGCAGTTCAGAGATATGCCATGACACGAAGCATGTGCTGACCTTCCCTCTTCCCTGTGAAACCTGATATTCTCAGTGCAATCAGTTTCACACACCTTCAGTGTCGCCGATTCCAAGCAGTTCCAGAGAATGAAATTTCAGGACAGAAGACTTTCCTAAAGTACCCATTTCTCCTAGTAGCCTTTAAATTGTGCACAGTATACTGAGACTACATACCTTCATTCTCACATATACTGACTGTCACTTTTTGCACTCTTGCTTCTCTGTTGCAAACATCCAGCAAGCTGCCCTCATCAAATAAAGCTGTAGAAGACAAAGCTATTGCTAGGCTGCACCTTCTCCTTGCTGCAAATAAGCCACATCAAAGTCACTGGAGCACTCTGTATATCCATTCTCCACTGCATCTACCTTTCTGGTTTCTGGAGCTCAGGGCCTAAACATATGGGTAATAGTTTTCACCTAGGGCTGGAAGAGGAATAGGTAGCAGCACAAGTAGCTGCCGTTGAACTTTCTGCCTTATGACTGCCAACGTGAATTCAGCAGGCAAGCGAGTGGCAGCCACACTCCTGCAGCATGTAAGCTGCGCACACAAGCCCAGTGCTCTTTGACTTTGTTCCTGTCCTTCTGTGTGCTCAAAAGAATTGAAGCCCAGCATTGGCATTCAGCTTTGCAGATTTTCAGTGTGTCTGCTGCTGGCTTTCCAGCCTGGAGTTCCTGAATGGGAAGTTTCAGGATGGCAGGGAGTTTCTACCTCTGTCAGAAAGGGTACTGATGTGAGGGGATGGTGGTAGGATATTTTTCATATATATATACACACAGATATCATAAAGCCTTGGAATACATTGGGTTGGTGTCACGATCCACTAATACAAGCAGGGGTCGTGACGGTTTGTTTGATCTCAGAGTGCAAAAGACACAGTGGGGATTTCAGTTTTGATCAAACAGTGCACCTTTATTGAGTGCCAACAACACAATTATGTGATAGAGGGGAGAGAGAGAGAGATATAAAGAAACAAAGTAGAGAGGGAGAGAGAGAGAATGAGACGAAATCCTCGTGGTCCTCTGCCAATAGACTCACCGGCATCCGTGGGGAGATCTCATCAGAGTTAATTCAGAAAGTCCCTTTATAGTCTTTTTCGAAAGCAAGGGGCAGCTGGCCAGGAGGTGAGGAAACCTGCAGCTATTGTTGTGAGACCCGTTATTCTGGGATGCAGTAGTGGGTGTACAGGACAGGCCATTCCTTCTTGCTTCAGTGAAGTGTTCTTCCCACCTAAGCAGCAAGAACGATACACCGCGATCTGGACTAATTTACCAGTCCTCAACGGGTGCACCTGCAGGCAACACTTGGCAAACATCCCACCTCAGCCAGGTCAGAACTCCTTTTTTCCTTTTGGGGTTTTTAGGGTTTTCAGTCTCTGTCCTAGTTGAGGATCGTGAGGCAGATGAGGGATTTTTGGAACATCTCTTACAGTTGGGAGGGACCTTAAAGGTCATCTCGTTCCCAAACCCTGCCACTAGACCAGGCTGCCCCAAGCAACATCCAGCTTGGCCTTGAACACTTTTAGGCATGAGGCAGCAACAGCTAGATAACAGGTTGGAGTTCATGGTGTCTGACCCTATTTCCCATCCTAGATGGGCGGCAGATGAGTGGGAACACTGCAGCAAAACCTGTAGGAATTCTGTCTATTAGCTCTGCACGGAGTGCTGCATCCAGTGCCATCCCAACAACACTGACTGCTCTGTCCATGCCAAGTTCTGGAGCGGGCTGTGAGCCAATGGTCCCGCAACTGGGTGCTATGGGAAGTCGGACCCCAGTCCCAAGTGAGCACCAGCCTACCCTGAAAGCCAGCCTGGGGCTGGCTGGGACACAGGATCTCTTCCCTGTTGTGACACACTATGTCCTGAGCTGTCCTGTGTATCTGGCAGTGCTCGGTGACCTGCAGGGAGGGGATTAAGAGTCTGCAGATCTGTGCTATGTGATGGGGAATGGCCAGACACTGTGAGGGCTTGTAAACTTGCTCCCTGTGATGGTAAGAGAATGGCTGGAATGGCGGCAGTGTGGGGAAAAATTCCTGCCTGGAGAGTACAATGCTAGCTGAGGGGTCACACACAGAATCTAGCTTTTTTTCCTGTGGTCAGGTCAGCACATTCTGGATGGCACAGCTCCAGGCACTCAGTGCTTCCCCATACCAGGGTATGCACATCTCTTTCATAAATGTGCACAAACAGGGTTTAACCACATCAGCCCATGTTTGTTTGCACAAATTGGAGCAAGAGGTAATGGTCAATCCAAAGCCAACCCAGCTTGACCTCTAAATCCCAGCATAAGTTCTACAAGCTGCCAATTTGAGGGACAAAGCCACATAAAAATGGAACCAAGAGCATTAATGAGATTCCTGGGAATCCCATTACGATATCGTCATAGAAGTTTTAAGAGATTTTTAAGCTTTTTATGTCAACAGTGCATTTCTTTCTTTGGGTTATTCACTCTGTGGGATTTAGGGTTTACTTGAATTTTAAGTCCCTCACAGTGGCACTGACACTGCTCAGGAGCTGGTAGGAAAAGCAGAGTCAGAGCTCCTAGAAGGTGCAGGGTGTTTTCCCCCAGAGTGGATCCAGATGATGCTCACCAGCCTGGCTAGGAGGGATCTGCTTTAACTCCTGTCTTCTGCCAAGGAAAGAATGTTTTCAGTTGATGTAAATCAGATTCCAGTAGCCTCATCTCCCAGTGACTCCCTGGGAAAATGATCTGCTCTCCCACCCCTCCTGCTCTCAGTTCTCGCCCAGCCATTGCCAACTGTGCGGAGCAGAATTTGTACCACAAGCAGCAGCAGAAGGACATGAGCACTCACACCCTGGGACTTGGATTGTCCCTTTGGGTGATGCTGGTTGCTGTGATTTATATAATTCCATACATTTGGCTGCTGAAATTTCCCAGCTCAGAGGCTTTACTAACAGAACAGCACAAAGATTGTTCTCTGTGTGGTGCCTAGATTTGGGTTTCAGATTCACTACTTTAGATGAATTATACTTATAGCCCTGAAGTCCATGCTGAATTCCTGCTGGAAAAGCCTCATGGTGCCCCATGGAGCATAGATACTCCCATGCAGAGCTGCCTGTTTAACACCAGGTTTGTCAGGAACGGCAGAGGTTCCAAGAAGGATCAGTGGGATCATGAAAGGGACAGGTTTATATTCCATAGACTTTTCCATTTATAATCCTTGTCCCCTAGACCCTGATGTCCCTTGCGGAGCACTTGACCAAGTTCCCTGGAATTCAGGTGATCTCAGCCACTCTGAGGTCAGATTCCAGTTGATATTTTTAAGCAAGATAAGGTGGTGGCCAGACTCTCTCCTGGCCCGTAGTGAGGCAGCACCTGAGCCCAGGTGAGGACTGCTTTCCCTGCAGAAAGGTGATTTCATTTCAGAGTCTCAGGAATGGCCTCTGGACGTTCTTTTCCCTGAGGAAAGGGATGCACATACCTGCCTTCAGGGCACCTCAGGTCTGACCCACCTGTTAAAGCTTTCCATCAGTTCTGCAGTTCTGGCTGGGTCTCTGAACATCTTCAAACCTAATCCAAAAGAAACTTTATTCAACTATATGCTTTTATTTTTGGCACCTCTAAGGGTTGTTTCTGGGGATTTAATTTCTGTGAGGGAAGTTTCCCTTAGCTTTAGGGTAGTGTCCTGAGGCTGGAAGGGAAGGGATATGGGATGGGTAAGAAATACCTGGTGCATGTGTGCGAGCCCTGACAGGTTAGGACTGGGAACTGCTGTCTGCACCCCTCTGAAAAAATATCGTGCCAGCATTCCCAAGTGCCAAGTGGTTTCTTGGGGTATTTTTGGGGTGTTGGTGTGGTCTGTCTAGGGTGAAGCATTGCTAGGTGCCTATTCAGAGCAGCCCATTGCTAAAGAGCCACAGGCAGACCTTTATCCATGTCCATCCAAGCGGCGCCTGGGCATCCTAGCGCCCATTGCAGGCTTCCCATCCCTGGGATATGTGTTTTACATGCTGCGTGCCATGGGCAGGACACTGCAGGGTGCAGCTCACGTCCAGGAAATAGGTAGGACGAGAGACGCTGTTTTGCTTTTAGTTGCTCCTGGCCTTCTACTGCCTTATATTCCCTGGCCATTCCTGGCAGTGAGTGGGACTTGCCGAGGGCTCTGTCCAGCTCTGGGCCTAAAAAAGCAGCCCTGGCTTCAGCATCCCCTGTAATTTTGGGTTGTAAATACTCACCTGTAGGAAACGCCCCACTGCAGGCAGGACCAGCCTATGGTGCTCTCCCAAACAATTTTGCCACTGACCAAGTGAACACTCAAACATTGTTTTGCTCATTTCTCCCTGGAAAGGGACATTGCACAAGCACCTTCACAGCCATTGAGTATGTCCAAGACAAAATAATGTTTTGCTTCAGGCATTGTTTCAACCATAAGAACATGCGCTCATGTCACCTAGGCAAAGATGTAGCTAGCACCAGGCTAGGCCATGTGAGCATGGAAGGCAGGAAAAGGGGAGTAAGTAACTGATGCTTGTTACTTAGAGGGATAGAAAGGGGAGGGGAAAGGAGGTGTCAGTTTGAGCATGGTAGGAGGTCAGAAAGAATGTGAGTTCCTCAATATCCAACCAAAGGGGAAAAAGGACAGGTGCCCCACTGGTCGAGGACAGATGTAAAAGTTTGTGTGTTTTAGAGAGGTGTGCCTCCTCAGTGAGATGCATCTGACTCAGCTGACTCATTTATATCAGTACATAGTTTTGCTTTGATGACTGAATGCTATTTCAAGTTTACCAGCAAGTGAGTATTTCCTGCTAGAGAGGGCAGAAAATTAGGGTTATTGCAAGAGTTTTGCACTGTCGTCATCAGGTGCCAGCCAGTGTAAGAGATGGTCTGAAAATCCCTCATCTGCCTCACGATCCTCGACTAGGACAGAGACTGAAAACCCTAAAAACCCCAAAAGGAAAAGAGAACTTTTGCACAGGAGTTCTGGCCTGGCTGAGGTGGGATGTTTGCCAAGTGTTGCCTGCAGGTGCGCTCGTTGAGGACTGGTACATTCCTGAGGAAATTGGTGTGGACCACTGTGGCGCCATTCTTATCACTGAAGCAAGAAGGAATGGCCTGTGCTGTACACCTGCTACCGTATCCCAGAACAAAAGGTCTCGCAGCAATAGCTGCAGGTTTCCTCACCTCCTGGCCAGCTGCCCCTCGCTTTTGAAAAAGACCATAAAGGGACTTTCTGAATCAACTTTGACAAGATCTCCCCACGGATAACGACGGGTCTATTGGCAGGACCACGAGGACTTGCTCTCATCCGTTTGGTAGCTATATCCTAATCCCCTTTCTCTCTGTCTTTTTCTTCCTATACTTTGTTTCCTTATATCTCTCTTTTTCTCTCCCCTCTCTCACATAACTGTGTTGTTGGCACTCAATAAAGGTGCACTGTTTTGCTTGAAGCTGAAATCCCCATTGTGTCTTTTGCTCTCTGAGATCGGTTAACGAACCATCACAATCTCCGCTTGTCGTAGTGGATCATGACAGCCAGTTATGTCCTAGAGACTTTGTAGGGTCTGGTGTTTAAAGCAGCATTAGCATAAAAGAAGGGGCTGTATTTCCATAGGTATTACCTTGCTGGTGCTAGACATTCCCATCCCAGGTAGGACATTCCCCATGATCCTGAGACTGGCTCAGGTTGGAGCAGGGTGCTAAGAAAGCCAAGGTTGTGGGTTCAGTCCCCAGGTGGGCCAGTCATTTGGTAGACTTCATAACCCCCGGGGGTCCCTTTCATCTTGGAATATCATGTGATCTGGAAACAGAGTGAATATTTCAGGTGGGAAAATCTCTCCTCAACCCCCCTTTCCCAGAACCCCTCCTCCAGAGGGGGTCCACTCTAATACCCTCCAAGAACCCCTCCTCCCTAACTTCCCCCCCACCCCGGGACCCTTTCCTCAGGAGGGCACCAACCTTAAACCTTGTTTTGCCAATTTACGGGGGCAACTTAAAGAACACAGACATCAACCAAAAGAATGGTTTTATTTTACTACGAATATAAAGGCAATACAAAAGTAAAATGATATATTCAGTAAAACTACAGACTTGGCTTTAGCAACAAGCAAAAGTAAGCAAGGAAATGCACCTAATCATTATTATATGAGAGAAAGAATAGTGACTGAGAAAGATGCATTACCAGTTGCCTAAATACTTTACCATCATCCAGAGTCCACAGTCACTCAGGAGCCCCATTTCACAGGGAGGACCTGTAGAACACTTCCCAGCAATTGGGAAAATCCTATGCCTTGTGTCCACCTGTAGGTGAGGTCTCCAAAATTGCCCCGAAAGTGGGTCCAGCTTTTATAGACGCAAAATAGCAAGTCGAGGTGACTCAATTATCTTTTTAGCACAGAAACTCAGGATCTGATGGCACACTTGTGGACCAGCTGGGGCCAGGGCTTGGCCAGAGCCCAGACCTCGGCTGGGAGGGTTTTCCCATAAAATACCCTACAAACAAGTTTCTATTCGTGTCAGTTGGGAGTTTCTTAAAATGATACATTTCTTGCAGGTAACTACACAAGGTTATACAGAGCTAGCATAAGTGTCTTTGTCATCTATTTTTAGCTAAATAATATTGATGGTGTTAATAACATAGTGCCCAGGATTCATCTTGTAAGTCAGCTCTGGCTGAGGCCTGCTGCTCGGGCATATCAGTTGGTCCTTCGACCTAAAAGATGATTCATGGTTGTCAGATTGCCTCTACAATGGTTGTATACATGGTTGGTAGATCTTCAGGCATAACTGTAAGCTGCATTCCCTGTATGGTGTGCTTGAATAATTGTATAATACAAGGAGTCAAACAAGGAATAAACAACAAGCCAGAGGCTGCACAAAGGAACAGAAAAAGGGCACCTCTGAGCCATCAACCCCCTGGCAGCCATGAGAATAATCTGGTTCCCAACCTTTCTGTGTCTGGCTTGGTGCACGGGCTAATTTTCTCATCTCCCTGGTTATCTGTTTTATCACTTTCCTGTTATCATCAATTTATAAGCAACAATTGGATTAATGTAATTTCCCACAAACTTCTCTTTCTTCTGCCAATAGATAGTCTAGAACCATGCAGTGCTGGAAAATTGTATTCGCCATTTACGTGGATTGGTCGGCCATAAGGTCAAGGGCGGCAGCTGTTTGGTTAGTTATTATCTCTAAGACAACTTGCAATCTTATTATCTGATTCAAATTATAGGTAGGTTCTCTGGCTTCTGATACCAATTCACTAGGGTTCCAAGTAGTCGGGCCGTAGTGTTGTATAATTCCTTCAGGGGGCCATTCATCCTTTCCCTATCTTTGGGAGCCTCCCATAGTCAGGGAAGTGTAAGAGATTGTTTTTTCCTGACTAAATTATCATATATTTTGACTCCGAGCCCTGTCCCCTGACTTTGTGGTAGCAAAAAGTACAGGGATATGATGTAGTCTACATAGTGTATCTATGACCAGTTTGGAGGTAACCTTCGATAAGCATGTTGGCCACAAATCTAATAATATCCTTTCAAAGCCCATGCTCTGTTAGTAAAAGAGCCTTTCCACGTTTCGCCATTAACTGTTGGGTCAAAATAGAATTTTTTCTCTGGATCTAACGGACTTTCAACAATAGTTGCTTTACTAAAAGAGTTACAATATTTACATTTCTAAATTCCCAAGTCAGGTTTCTATCTGCAGTCACGCCCCTGGTCTGTTTTGTTAGATTTGGACTACAGCTCCTTGAAAAGGGTTCGAGTCCCTTTCTTATGTTGCAATTTCCACTGATAATCATGGATAACATGTGTTTCACTGGTGGAATTGTCTCAGGGGCAGCTTAAAAATAGGTGGTCAAAGAACCCATCCCTCCCCACTGTTATATAGGCTTCGAAATCCCTTCAGTAATTGTGGTAGAAACACCTTACCCAACTATGACTGGTGAGCTTAACGTGTTTGATTCCATCTACTTTGATACTTGGAACAACCTTAAGGAGGGAAATCACGGGTCCAAAAATTAAAACCCAAAGAAAATGTCCATTCACAAACACTTTCTCCCACTTGAACCCCATGTCCCTGTGTCCGATTAAGGCAGTAGATGCCTTTCCTGGAAAGGTGTGGTCTCCAAGCATCCTTGTCCTCTGTCTAGAAGCCTGTTCCTTCATCTACATCCCTTCAGTCACTGATCCACCATTTAGGTGATAATGTTTGGGCTATCCAAGGCCAATCTTTGGCTTCGTCTGGGCTCTCACAGACTCAACAGTTGCTGAGATTAAAGGCGGTTGCTACTGTTTCACCTAAGGATAGAAATCCATTTTCCCAACTTGATTGGGAAAAAAAACCTTCCATTTTTACAACTTGATCCTAATGAAAATACATAATTAACAATACCAACAGTAGTCTCATTGTTTTAGTCCTTTCTGTCCTCTGAAAATGTTGGTTTCTCAGATCAGGTGCTGTGGATAATATCTTTTTCTAAAGGGGCCATGGCGGTAAACAGGCAGGTTCAGACATGCAGGGTCTGCAAGATTCAATTCTATACCATCTAGTTATTCTGGCAAATAACATTTTGTTGTGGAGACACAGTTTTCTTTTTCTTGCCCAGGTTTCCTGATCAAAATGGTGGTATCTTTTTTATTTTGTGGCACTACAAAATTTAAAAGTTTCTGTCAGGCTGTGAGTAATATCTCCCAATGCATACAATGCCACTGAATTTCCAAAAATTTCGATGTTTGGGACCATCCTTGAATTTTGGTAGGATTAATTTTCTGACCTTTCTGTTTCACATGGTTCACAACCAATTCAAAGACTCACAGCAGTTCCTCCTTACTGCTTCTTTGGATTAAGATGTCATCTATGTAATTAATTAATTGCATATGAGGGGCAGTTTTATTTTATCCAAGTGCTCAGATACTGTTTGACAACAAATGGTTGGGCTGTGCACCCATCCCCGGGGCAATCTGGTGTATGTGCGCTGGTTGCATGTAAAGGCAAACTGGTCCCAATGCTCCTCAGCAATGGGTAAAGAAAGCATTAGCCAAATCCATCACTGCATACCAAGTCCTGGAATGCTTCTGGATTTTCTCTATTAGAGTAAAAATATCTGGTACAGCTGCCTCAAGAGGAGGCCTGTGTTTATTTAATTCTCTAAAATCTACAGTCATTCTCCATGACCTATCACTTTCCTTGATGGGCCAGACTGGGTTATTCTAATCGTGGTAGTAGGTTTTAAATCTCCTGTATCCACTAAGTCTTTAGTTGTCTGTGAAATGTCTTCATGTCTCCCTGGGATTCTGTGGCCACTCATGTCTCTGTCCCTGCCACAGCTGCGGGGTGTAGCAGCCGCTGCCAGTCCTTAGGTGTGCAGGTGACAGTGACTGGCCTGGAGCACGGCTGCTGCCGGGGGACGCCCTGGGGCAGGAGGACAGCAGGGACTCATTCCCCACACACTGCAGCTCCCTGTGCCGGGGAGACCGAGCCCCTGTGCGAAGCCAGCCCTGTCTGGGAAACAGGCAGGGCCGTGCCACCCTGTAGCTCCCCGCAAGGCCAAGCTTTGGCAGCATCGAGGCCCAAAGCCCAGTGCCAGACACTTTGCCCCTCACATTTCTGTCTAGAGCTGACCCAGAAATGTCCCACTGGGGGGTGCCCCTTTCCTACAGTCACTGCCATCCCGGGAGAAGATTCAGAGTGGGGGTGGGGGGGAAGGTGGGGGTCCTTTCAATAAACCCAGGACTGTGGATATTTGCCGTACCTTCCCCTTTGAGGGGGGTTTTGCAGGGCACAAGAGGGACCGGTAGGGGTGGGGCAGGGAATACCAATAAAAGGGGGAGATTTGGGGTCAGGGTGACACAGGGACACCCTAGAAAGCCCCCCAAATTGTTCCTTTTCCCTCNAATAGGTTTCCCTTTATCTAATCAGCAGTTTGACTTTCAGTTCAAAGTCTTAGTCTTCAGGGAGGCTTCTTTGGTTGTAGCTTCTTTATAATGAGCAAAACTTTATATCAATATTTGAGGCATGAACTATTTTCATATAGTTCATATTTTCTGACACCTGCCAAAAAGCAACAAAACACAACCGATTATTCATGATTTACGGCTAAGTTTCAGCTTTAGTCCATCTGGCCATTGATCAGACACGATCCATTGATCTTCAGGTGCTTTCTTCACTCGGCTGTAGTGAAGCCAGGCTGACTTTCCTTCTACCTTTATGGCTGTATGGGCTGTCAGCAGGGTCAGGTGTGGTCCTTCCCACCTCTCCTGCAGAAGATCACCTGTAAGAGACTTGACATACACCCAGCCTCCTGGATTTATATCATGGAATGGCTTATTAGGTTGTGGTGGTTGGGAATTTACAACTTTAGTTTGTATCAATTGTAATTTCCTGCCTAATTGCTTAACATAATCAATCAAATAGTTCTGCCCTACCAGAGCCACACTATCACTGTGAACCATGTTTATCTCGTAAGGTCTTCCATATAGAATTTCAAAGGGACTCAATTTCTCCTTGAGTTGTGGTTTTACTCTAATTCTCAGCAAAGCCATGGGTAAAGCCTGATACCTACGTAAGTTCATTTCTTGACAAATTTTAGCTAATTGTTGCTTTATTAAATGATTCATCTTTTGTATTTGCCCACTTGTCTGAGGCCTGTATGGTGTATGTAGCTGCCATTGTATTTCTAATAGATGACTCACTCTCTGCACTACCTGGGCCACAAAGTGTGATCCCCTATCAGAATTAATTTCCCTAGGTACCCCAAATCGTGGAATAATTTCTTGCACTAAAGCTTTAACAACTTCTCTAGATTTATTTGTTCTACAAGGGAAAGCTTCTGGCCAACCTGAAAAAGTGTCTGTGAGGACTAAAAGATATTTGTCTACGTAATTCAAAAAAGTCAATTTGCCACACATCCCCTGGTAAAACTCTTTTAGGGATACTCCCTGTGTTCTGCCTAACAGTGGTATTAGGGTTGTTCTTGAGACAGATTTCACAAGTGGAAGTTATGTCCTTGATTGTCTCCTTTAATTCTGATGCTATCACTTTGTCCTTTAAGTGGTTATGTAGAGTGTCAAGTCCCCAATGTGTTTTAGAATGTTGGCTTTGGATAAATAATTTTAACAGTTTTCTGGGTAGACTACGAGATTCTCTATCCTAGCGCACCCATCTGATCCTATTTGTCCCTGCTCTTCTTGTACCCAATTTAAATCATCAGTATCATGTGGTGGGGGGTTTTCTCCCATAAGAATGTTAGAAGGGATTAGAGCTAGGGCTTGAATTTGAACCCCACCAGCCACTGCCTTTGCTATTTTGTCTGCCATAGCATTTCCCAGTTAAGGGATGGTGTTACTCTGGGAGTGTCCTTTACAATGCATAATAGCTACCTTTGAGGGTTTTAAGACTGCTTCCAGCAACTGTAAGATTTCAGTAGCATGCTTGATTTCTTTCTTCTGTGAGGTTAATAGACCTCTTTCTTTCCAAATAGCCCTGTGAGCTTGTACCACCCCAAAAGCATGCCCAGAATCAGTCTAAATGTTGATAGGTTTTCCCTCGGCTAATATTAAAGCTCGAGTTAGGGCTATTATTTCGGCCTTTTGAGCTGATGGTCCCACAGGTAACAGATTTGCTTCGATGACGGCATCTGTGGTTGTAATTGCATACCCAGTAAACAGCCTACCATTCTTGACATAACTGCTGCCATCAATTAACCAGTGTTCCGCATTCTCTAGTGGAGAGTCCTTTAGGTTTGGGCAACTAGAGTAAACTGCCTCCATGGTTTCAGGCTCCTCAGCAGCTTTGCCTTGGAGGTAAGCTGCTGGATTTAAAATGTTAGTTACTAGGATACTCACATCCTCCCATTCTGCTAGGACAGCTTGATATTTGAGAAAGCAAGATGGGGTTAACCAGTGATTTCCTTTCTGCATAAGCACTGCTGACACTGTATGAGAGACAAAAACTGTCGACCCATTGTTAATTTGCGAGCTTCCTCTATGTTCAGGACCACAGCTGCCACTGTGCAGGTGGGCCTGTGGCAGTCTTAGCAGGAATTCAGAGATGCAGCAGCATGTGGGTCCAGTGAGAGAGTGAATTATTTATTAATTTTACAATATAATTTATATATCCTAGTTCCAAAAAACCATTGGACAGTGTCTACACCTGTCCTGAAATGATAGGCTGAAGCACCAGACATCCACTTCAGACTATTTGTCCCACGTACTAAAAAACAGACCTTAAAAAACACCAGATGTGAAAGTTATTTACAAAAACCTATCTTAAGGTTGCATAGCAAAGGAAAATTCTCACAGAATTAGTGCAGGGNTAGCAAAGGAAAATTCTCACAGAATTAGTGCAGGGGGATGGAAAATTTCTCTGCTTAGCAGCATTTCCGTATCCACAATTCCCCCTTTTTGTTTTAAGGCCAAAAGGTATTGTTAGTAATCCTCTGCAGGTCTCTTGC
>VXBT01005779.1:111350-122296 GCA_013400235.1 Oriolus oriolus | reverse complement strand
CTCACTCACTCACTCACACTCACGGAAGGCAGGGAAAACTCAGCTGGAGTCACCCCTCATATCCAGCCTGTGTCCCTGGGGGAGTCCCATTTACTGTTTTTAATGAAACAGGAAAATATGTGGAGGGGTGTGGCGGTGATACCAAGAGATCTCCAGCGACTGCATTGAGGGAAAATGCAGAAAGCCGCAGTGATTCAGTCCCATGTGGGGGTACCAATGCAGAACCAGGACCCTGGACCTCCACCCTCCAAGAAACAGCCCAAAGCCAAGTGATGGGGTTCTGCTTGGTCACCTGGGGTGTCGATACATCCTCTTCTTTTCCCAGTGGCACAGATTATTAGGAAACTCCAAATAAAATAGAGGGCAGCACCATTTCTCATACCATCGTGTTGTGTCTGTCCCCAGATCCATCACAAACCCTTCTGAAGGGCAAAGCACCAAAGATGAGCTTTTCAAAGCAGCTTTATCATGTGCTGAGAGTTTTTCATTGAAACACAGCACGTGCTGATGCTGCTGGACAGCTACTGTGTTTCTGTGATGTATGGAAACTATGAAAGAATTTAAATAGATATTTTTGGGAAAGGGGATTTAGGATGAGGGGTTTCAATTTTGGGGGTCGGGGGTTAGAAGGGCAATCCAGTTTAGAAGAGGGTTTGACTGACCTTTGGTATCATATTGGGTTTTTGCTGACCCAGGTTCAGGGAGACAGTTATAGGGAACTTGACAATTATAGGGAACTTTACACACTTTTTTTTTTTTTCCCAAAGCTTCCTATAAAGGCCCTTTCTTGAAGTTTTTTAATTGCTCATGAACCAGCAGGTTTCATTTCTACATTTTTGGTGCCCCAAAAAGCTTCAATGATTTATCTGTGTGAATCGAAGGAAGTGATAAATCAGACCAGTCCTTTCTATCTGTCACATGTAGATGGGACTATGTTTTAGTATATCTATTTGCTAATTTAAGTAATGTTTGTTGAGCTATTTATATTGATGTATAAGACTCAAAATTACAGACACAAAACTTTTCCATCAAACTTTTTTTACCCTGGTGAAAAAAATTCATCTGCAGTGAATTTTCACAAATTTCATTTGGGGCAAACTATTTTATTGTTCACATAAACTGTTTTGGTTTGGTTTTTTTTTTTTTTTATAATACCATGAAACATGTTTTATTTTTTAAAACCTTCCCTGTTCCTGATGTATTCCCAGTGGTGCTGTTGCAGATGTTCACTAGCATGGCTGACAGATCAGTAATGTGGTACTTTTACACTCCAGGAATGGGTGTCCTTTGATGAATGTCAGGACAACTGTGAGGGCAGCTCTGCAGGGACCACACACAAAAGCCTCAGGGCTTTCACTTTCAGCAAGAACTCAGTAGGAAAAAAAAACCCCAACATTGCTCCTTCACTGAAATAGTATTAGGGGAGCTCTGAATGCCAAAGTGAGTTGAGTTTTTCATTCAGTGACTTGGCAAGAAAAAAGGGTATTGCAGGAACATGGATGACAGGCACAGTAATAAGGAATTCAGTTATGTAGAGTGTGTGACAGCTCAGACAACTCCATCAGAGATTTAAAAATATTTTAACTAAGGAAAAACCTGAGTATCTCCAGCACAGTTTATAGGTGGTTGCCACAAAATCATTATCAATAGCAAATACCAGCAGTAAAACAATCCTGAGGGCATCTAGACCATGCAGCTTTTGTTCTTTGGTCCTATGACTGCTGTTGCTTCAGACCAAAGCTGTACTAAAAGCACAAATTACCAAAAGAGACCGGTTTTAATACTTGAGAAAGACAAGGAGCAGGGGGCCACTCTCCTTGGACACTCTCCTATCCGTGTCTGGATACCCAGGCTATGTCATGGTGCTGCTCTGAACCCCACAGCAGAGACTTGGCAGATCACAGAATCACAGAATGGTTTGGGTTGGAAGGGACCTTAAAGATCATCCAGTCCCACCCCCTGCCATGGGCAGGGACACCTTCCACTATCCCAGGTTGCTCAGAGCCCCGTCCAGCCTGGCCTTGGGCACTGCCAGGGGTGGGGCAGCCACAGCTTCTCTGGGCACCCTGTGCCAGGGCCTCACCACCCTCACAGGGAACAATTTCTTCCTCATATCCAATCTAACCCTGCTCTCTGTCAGTGTGAAGCCATTGCCCCTGTCCTTTCACTCCAGGCCCTTGTCAAGAGTCTCTTTCCATCTTTCCTGTGGGCTCCCTTCAGGTACTGCAAGGCCACAACGAGGGCACCCCAAAGCCTCCTCTTCCCCAGGGTGAAGAACAAGATGATCTTTAAGGTCCTCTCCAACCCAAACCATTCTGTGATTCTCCGATCCCTTCTGCAGCAGAACACACCTTCAAATGATATCACCAACCTGCTCAAATCAACAAAACACCAAATCATAGCAGTGGGAATTTCAAGCTGGGTCAAAGAATATCTAACCAGTTAAGGCACCACAACCTTAACTACCAGCACACACTCAAAGATTGGATGTGGCCAGATACCTTCTAAAACTTGCACACATGTGGCCCTTGGGACACCTGAATGGCATCAAATTCACTTCCTGTGCAATTCAAGTGGATCAAACTGCTCAAGTGTTTGATGCATGCAGACATTCAGATGTAGTGTTTTTCACTCAGATAATAAGAATTACTGGTAACTTATGTATGGAACTGGCTTCAACGAGAGGTAAATATCAGAGCTGAGGATGCCACAGAACAGGAAGCAAGGTGACAAATTCACAAATCTCTCGCTCAGCTCATATCTGCATCTGCACTCTTGCTAGACATGGTGCTTACGGGATAACACATTTATGAGTCAGGAGAAGTTCAGGGATCCAACCGTCAACACTTCCAGCATATGAAGCACCACCTTGCTCCTTGGCAAGAGTGTCCTCCAGAGAAAGCCCTGAACTCCTGAAATGGCATCTTTGTGAATACATTGCCAAGGGAGGTTCATGTCATCTCCCCTAATGCGTGCTTTTCAGTGACCACCTCAGCTCTCAGTTGCTCACTACAGAAATAAACAACAGCTAGTTTTATGAGCACTCTCTCAACAATGGGAAACACAGTAACAGATGTTTTTACAGCAATAGATCTCCAAACAGAATAATAACTGAATAGCTGAGTTAGCTTTGCTAATATGCAATTACCAGCTTATATATGTTTCTGGGGAAATGCAGTGATTTCGGGTGACAGTCAGCCATCACCTAAACACTCTGAAAACCTCACCAAACTTTTCAGCACACCTGGGCCTAGTCCACAAAGCTCTTGTGCATGAAAAAGTCCAAACTCACATCTATTTAGAGCAAAAAAGAAGCCCTTAAGAGGCACAGTGAAGCAGCAGAAGCTGCTTCTGGCACAGGGATTCTGTTTTTTGATTGCCTCGCTTATGCACCATGCAACCAATTGCACAGACCTTGAAAGGTTTAGAACAGATTACAGGAAGGGATTTTTGGCAGAGGTACTGAGCAGCCTGTCTCCGTGCACAGGACTGGGAGATTGCATCAACTGTTGTGTAAATTGTGGTCTTAAACCCCAGTATTTTAATTTTACCAGTATAGATTTTTCACTTTAATTAATCCGTGGGGGTCTCTGAAAAGTCATTCGGCCTCTCCGTGCCTCAGTTCTCAGAACTGTAAAGGAGAAGGAAACCTTGTCTCTCCCACAGGAGGGTGGTGAAGGTGACCTGCAGTGAGTGGAGAGCCAAATCTGCCACCTTCTACCCAACTGGGTGCAAACTAAGGTACTTCTGGCTCTGGGGCTGTTGTCTTTGTGACCTTGGGCAAGTAATTTCAAGTGTGAATTACTGAACAAAAGCCCTTAACTTAGGTGTCTACGTCTAATGAACTTCTGCAAGGCTTAAGGGAGTTCTAAGGGCTGATCCAGCTGTCCACGCAGAGGAAGGTGCTGACATTCAGGGTGCCCCAAGGGATCTCACCTGAGCTCCAAATGTTCTGGTAGGCAAAGGATTCCTGCAAGTTCTGTGTCATATCTGTGAGATCCACGTGGATATCAGAGCTATCTTAAGGCATCTCCAGTGCACTGGACACCTATCTATGTACAGGCCTCTGAACTGAGTCCTCTTTGCTCCTAGACCCACCTCTTGTCAGGCTTGCCTGCTTACTTGATCAGTTCTTTGAGATAAGAACCTTCTCTCGTGATGTGCTTTTGTGACCAAGCATCAGAATTGGTTGTAGGAGCCTGAAACAGCCCTGTCTCCAACAGTGCATCCCCATATAACTCCTAGGCCTAAGGAACTCAGAAACCTTTGACCTTCCTCTCAAAATCTGCTGTCATTTCAGCATGTCTTGAGTCAGTGTTACTTCAAAGTTGCACTGCGACTGGCAAGGAGAAGAGACTTAACGCTGATCCCAAATATCATTCAAAAACCTCCCAGAAATGAGCTTAAAAAGATGTCTTCATCAATTGGGTAATAACAATAAAAAACCCCCCCAAACCCAAACCTTAGGCATCATGGCAGCAACAAGGTTTTTATGCCAAGATTTGGCATAAAAGGAGCGAGAAGCCAAAAGAAAGAGAAGGTGATGAGCCTTCATTTAGATATCCAAGGGATGCCAGGAATATTGTTCTGGTTCTAGAGCTCTACAAAGAACACAGAACGAACTTGATTGTCCAAGGGCTCCAGCAGAAGCATCTGTGGAGCATTATGGATCTCCAAACCCAGACCCCATGGCATTTCCAGTATGCTGGAGCCATGGGTAGAACACAGATTTAATTCCTGCCATAATTAGTGCAGTACCCCCATAATGAGAGTACAGTGCTGATGACTGCTGTCTCTCGTTTTCCCATCCAAAATCAAGGGAATACAGAATTTCCAAATAGCTGTCTCTCGGTAATACTTGAATGTTTCAGTGCTCCTGAGAACTCTCCTCTTCCATTTCACTCCCACACAAATCCACCAACAGCAGAGAGCTGAGAAATTAATTCTGACCAGCTGTTCCTATTGGAGAGTACATGATAGAACCTGCCACCAAACATCCACTGCCACGGGAGAAGGGATTATTTTTCCTCTTTTCTTTCCCTCTGCTTTCTGATATTCCTCCTCTATGTGCACTCAGCTGATCAAACATGCCAGTCATACCAGATGCTCCTTCAGAAGCTGAAGAGAGACATTAAATGGTGCACAAACATTATGCAGGCCACCTGCAAATGTCTGAGGTTCACACAGTAGGAAAGAGGATGCTCTTGTAATTGAAATGCTGCTGTTGAAAGTAAAGAATGTGTATTCTGTTTTTAAAATCAGATGCTCTGAATTACCCCACCAACATCTGTCAGCCTCATGGGGATTCTGGAAGTCTAAGACAACTCTTCCTTTTTTTTTTTTGTTTGCCTGGCAGATATCCACGTCATCCTCCCTCTGCAAAGATGTCTCCACCGAACTAGACTTACCTAAACCCCTCTGTGACGGTACTATGCTTCCATCTCCTTCTGTGCCTGCCCTACACCTGGAGAAACCTCCCCGCAGAAATCAGTAAGGCTCCTTTTCATCATCAAACCTGTCACCCTAATTATGCCTGCAAGTCGCTGACATGTGGTGGTCGCTCAGGCTGTGACGTGTCCCCAGCTCTTTCCACTTCACCTTTTATTCCCATTTTGCCTGCTCCTGCCTTTACCCTGCCCATGTCTGCAAAGCACTGGATCGTGTCTAACATGCAGATTGCAGGCTCTGCAGAGTCTGACTCCCTGTGCAGTGACTACCAAAGTATTTATGGCAGCAATAAAAATTGAGGATGCAAAATCCTCTTTCCTCCTCTAATGATCTGGTACATCTGCTCCCAGTGACCTGGAAGCCAAATAGAGCAGATATTTATAGGAGCCAGAAAATGAGCAGTTCGACTTTCCAACTTCCAATGGTGGATTTTGGAGCCAATAGGCAGCACAGAGTGTTCTGATCTCTGTACTCTAAAGCAATTACTGTTTGGAGAACAGCAGACACCTTCCTGAAACTGCCTTATATTTACAGTAGCAAAAAAGACTCAGTTTTTTCATGGTCCATCCTGAATCTCTTAGCTATGTGTGAAAAAAGAAGATTTCACCTTGAGTTAACATAACTCATGACAAAAGACAGTGACATGAAGTCTTTACTGAGGCAACAAACTCCTCCATGCAGAAAAAAATGGCAACATCTCTACTGGGCAGGACTTCTGGTGGATTTTATATTCTGCTCTCACAGCAATGAACACTCAGAGTGTTCAAGCCCTCAAGGCCAGGTTTTGCTCAGGGGCTCTGAGCAACCTGGTCTAGTGGAAGGCGTCTCTGCCCATGGCAGGGTGTTGGAACTGGATGATCTTTAAGGTCCCTTCCAAACCATTTTGGGATTCTCTGAAAACAGTGTGGGTGATTCACTGGAGAAAAACTGCCACTCCCCCTCCATTTATTGCAGAAAAAGGATGTGGTTGGGACTCCTCCAGTTCAGATTCCTTGGGCCTGCGGTGAATCAGTCAATAATAGAAGGGCCATTCACAGTCAAACAGCTGCAGAGCTGCATCATAAAGTGACGTGACTCCTTTGCAGCTCCCCAAGGTGTTAGGAGGTTTAATTACTGTTTTACTCCTAGGGATCCTCACAGAAAGGCAATCTGTTCATGGGAAGCGCTGTTAATATCATTGCTGCTGCTGGCAAGTACAGTCCTGGTAAAGGTGGCAACAAATGAGCCAGAGCAACGTGCAGGAATTCCCTCTCCCCCTGTTTTCCCTTCCCCTGCAACTGCATTAGGTACTAGGGAAGCTAACCTGGCCTACAGGCACAGGTCTTGTCATAATTCCAGGCTACAGGCCAGATCCTGAGGGATGATGTGGGCTAGCAATCCTGCTTTGGTAGCTCACCGTACTTCAACAGACTTCATCCTTCCTTTTTATCTTGACTACCATGAGAAGTTTGGAACTGATCCATTTGGGATTGTGCATGCTCCTTTGGTTTGTGCGTTTGTCCTCGTTGCCCTACCGAGCTTTGAGACACAATCTTCTACACACCAGTGTGGGAAAAACACAGTGATAGAGTATTCTCCTAGCTGGAGGTCAACAAACCACCCCCCTGAGAGGAAAACACTGATCTCTGCCACTGGGAGATAGGATGGAATACAGAGCAGGCACTGACCTTGGAAAGAAAGCCTGGTTCTGAGTATGCAGGTCACATACCTCTGTCTCTTCTGCTTGTTAAAAAAATGGAGGGTGTACAATTTGTCTTCAGCTGTCTTACAGCAGATGAAGGAAGCCTTTCAAATGACTTCCTGTCAGGAGGAGATTTAGACAATTAAAATATGATAGAATGACTCTGTAGCTAGCGAGGCCCAAACTAATGATATCAAGAAAGCAGACAGAAGAAAAAGGGGCCTCCTTTTGCAAAAAAACATCTACATAGCTCATGGGCTTCCTTAAGACCACAGAGACTGTGCACTGAAATTAGGGTAATATGCTGAGCCTCTGGCTGATAGTGCCACCTCTGTGCTAAGCAGGTAAGGAAGATTTAAAGACAGATTTGAAGGTTTCCTGCTGCTCTTTGCAGAAGCATCTCCAAAGGCATGCATTTAGGACTCGGCTGAGTGCCAGCACAGACAGTCACCAGGCCGGTTTGTGCCGTGCCAGAATCGCCCTCCACACAATTCATCAACAGATCCCTCCCATCTGCCCACAAAAGTATTCACTTCAGGGTTTCACGGCATCCCCTGCCCAGCCCCTTCCCCAGGAGCAATGTCTCAGCCAAAAAACAGCTGCCACCAGTACGAGGTGACGAGAGAAGGGCCTCGCGTCACATCTGAGAGCTCGCAGTGGTGTCCTGGCAAGCTGGCAATGCTCCCTCAGCACTGTGGGAGGGGTGCAGCAAGGTTTCCACCCCACAAATGGCAGTGATGTCTCATAAAGAGGACAGACCAGCTGCGGCCCTAAATTAATAGAATAACCCACCCCTCGGCACTGCCAGGAAATCACTTCTGTTGGGGCCCTTATACCTCAGTTAAATGGATTATTGGAGATATCCTGTAGATCCCAGGCAAATATTCATCTTCTCTGAGCTACCTGGAAATCAGCCAAAGATGCCAGGGCACAGCTGTGGACTAGGGACTTATGCCAGTTGTTTTATTACCTGATTTTTTTTTTTTCCCATGTAGCCATGAGGCTTTAGTCATGTCTCAGGCATCACAGTCTCTTCTTCTGTAGCTGGGAACATTTAACAGCTGCAAGAAATCTGTTTAAAAAGTTGATTTAGCAATAGAATCATAGACTCTCCTGGATTCTAGGATCACTGAGTCCAGCTCCTGGCCCTGCACAGACACCCCAACAATCCCACCCTGTGCATCCTTGAGAGCGTTGTCCAAACGCTCCTGGAGCTCTGGCAGCCTTGGGGCCGTGCCCATTCCCTGGGGAGCCTGGGCAGTGCCCTAGCACCGTCTGGGGGAAGAACCTTTCCCTGATATCCAGCCTAACCCTCCCCTGACACAGCTCCAGCCGTTCCCAGGGTCCTGTCCCTGGTCACACAGAGCAGAGATCGGGGCCTGCCCCTCCTCTTCCTCTCCTGAAGAAGCTGCAGAACTGCTGTGAGCTCTCCCTCAGGGTGCAACTGGACTATTGTGCTGGATGAAAGATTTTTTTTCACAGTGGATCATGAGAGGGAATGTCTGAGAAATGTTGGCACTATTTGTACCAAAATGGTCCAACTCACACATTCCCTGGACAGGACTGGCAAGTGTAAATCATAGAATGGCCTGGGTTGGAAGGGAGCTTAAAGATCAGCCAGTTCCAACACCCCTGCCATGGGCAGGGACACCTTCCACTAGACCAGGTCCCTTCCATAGATCCATGAGAGGGTCTAAAGACACTTATGCCCAAGATGATGCATCTTACAGGAATGCTTTCACTACCAAATACAATGTTCTGGCTTGAATGTCACCCTCAACAGAATTTTACCCTCTTCTGCCATCACTTCTTCCATGGCCTTTGTTCACACAGAGATTTTGATGACCTTAAGCTTTCCTCCACAGATCTTTAGCCCCCATATATACAACATTTCATCTGACCTCTTCTGAAGCCTCTCAAATTTGCCTGCTTCTTCACCAAAATGCAGTGGCCAGTGACCAAACCCCACTGTCCAATAAAAAACACCTAAGGGGAAAAAACCTTCAATCACTTCTGACACTTCTCACTTTTTTTTTTTTTTATCTCCACAGTGTTAACTCCCTTAAAAATGGAGTAAAATGCTGAGATTTTGGGGAAGTATAAGTTTGCATCATATTTGTTTCAGAAATTAAGAGTTTGAGAGTATTATTATTAATCTTAGTGAAAATTTGTAATTTAAAAAACAAAACAAAACAAAGCAGAAAACCAAAACCAAATCACCAAACAACCCTGTGGGAACTGCTTAGTCACTGCCTTGTACTTTGTGCAAAACAAATAAATTTGTGCTGAGTAAATCAGAAGTTAAGTGCTACGAGATAAGCCCTGGCAGGAGGATATGCTCCTTTTGCAAGGGTTGAAAGGAGGATGCTCCTGGACAGCGCTCATCTGAATTTGTCAGGGAGGTGATAGCGACCAGGCTTTGAGGTGGACTGGCAGAGTCCTGTGCACACACAGACCTGGCACAAAAAGGGGTGGGCAAGGCTGGAGCCTCGGCAGGCGTGGTGTGGCATGGCTGTAACCTGCCAGACTCACAGCGTTCTACCTCTTTCGGCTCCTGCAATTAATTAATTAATTAATTGAGCAAGACTAGAGCTACACACCATGTGCTTTTCTCTTTTTTTTTAAACCTGGTTTACTTTCCTACTGTTTTTTTTCAAATTAACAGAGAATTGTCACTGACATCTCTGACCTTGATGCCTAAAGGGCCAACCTGGAAATAGAGACCAGACAGGGGTAAGGGAATAAAGGTGGATATTTATTGGAAAGGCCTTCGGAGGCACACCCTGGGCAGGCCAAAGGCTGCACCCAAGATGGACCACAAGTCACGAGTTCCTCACACTGTTATAGGTTTGGTCCATTTGCATATCAGCATCAATTTGCCAATTAAACTTTAGCTAATGATGTAGCTGCCCCTCAGCTCATCCCCCTCCTCATGCTGGGTTACACATTTTGGGCCTGGGACGGTCTGGGTGTCCTTGAAGAGCAAGCCTGGAGAGGCTTTGTTATGTCTGTGTGAGCATGAGAGAGCAGCAGCTGACAGGCTGCAAGGCAGCTCAGAGTTACACACTAGGGGTACAGGATTTGAAAAATATAAGAGTTAAAACCTAAGGCATCAACCTCTGCTGAATTTCCATTTCCCTCAGGTGAGCGAACTACAAGGCCAAATCTACAAACAGAAAGCATTATGTAATTTATTAAGACTGGAATTGAGCACCATCAGGAACTGTTACAGTTAGGATGGATCCTAAGCTAGAATTTTTTTATTTCTACCACTAGAGGCCTGTAATGTGCTGCACAATTGCAAAAATCCACATTATCTGTCAGTGGCATGAGAACAAGTACAAATCTGCATTGGGATTGTAAAGAAGTTTCTATGTATTTAATTTCAACTTGTGAAGACAACTTTCTGCCAATGGCAGAACAAGTTCAAATAGGCAACTTTTCTAATAAGAGAAAACATTTAATAAGCAAATCATTTAATCATTCTATTATCTTTAAAACCCATGGACTGATTTCTGTGTGTAACATTGCTTAGATTGGGATTTAGTGACAGACACGCAGCCAGCTCGTATCAAGTTAGGAATAAATAGAAATTTAGGAATAAATGTTCACATCTAGTCTGTTTTTGCATTTGTTTTGAAAATATAGCACATCTGACATCTTCACTTGTGTTGGTGGTCTGGAAAAAGGACCTCACCTATGCATGAAGGGTTAATGTTACTAGAGAAATACTATTTTATTCTAAAGTAGTCATAAGAGATGGGTATTTCCAAAACAATGGTGCTGTTTATCATGTTAGGGGGGGGGGGGCGGTGTT
>VXBT01005779.1:72981-107632 GCA_013400235.1 Oriolus oriolus | reverse complement strand
TGTCCTGTCACTCCAGGCCCTTGTCAAGAGTCTCTCTCCATCTTTCCTGTGGGCTCCTTTC
The DNA here is from genome assembly GCA_013400235.1 of Oriolus oriolus. Taxonomy (NCBI): domain Eukaryota; kingdom Metazoa; phylum Chordata; class Aves; order Passeriformes; family Corvidae; genus Oriolus; species Oriolus oriolus. The sequence goes on along the minus strand of VXBT01005779.1, from coordinate 107,571 downwards.
AGGCACTGCAAGGCCACAATGAGGTCACCCCAAAGCCTTCCCTTCTCCAGGCTGAACAATCCCAATTCCCTCAGCCTTTCCTCCCAGCAGAGCTGCTCCATCCCTCTGCTCCCCTTGGTGTCCCTGCTCTGGGCTGGCTCCAGCAGCTCCCTGTCCTTCCTGTGCTGGGCCCAGGGCTGGATGCAGCCCTGCAGGGGGGGCTCAGCAGAGCGGGGCAGAGGGGCAGAATCCCCTCCCTGTGACCCACTGGAGTCCATGCAATAAAACATATGGACACTGGAAAAAATTACAAGCTTCATTTCCCCCCCTCATTTCAATTTCTTAGCTTATGGATATAACTAAGGAACAATTCTCCTTATGCTGATGGAAGCTCTACTACTACCAGCTTTCTGTTCAGCACACACACACTCAGACGGGGTACAGCTGCTGACCACATAAAACAGGGATGCCCTGCATGCAAACACAGCTTCTGTGTTTTCTGGAAGTGGAAGCCTGCACAGGGAAGTGACGGTACTCCCACCACGGCAGCACCCTTCCTGTTCCCATCTGGGAGCAGGGTGGGGAGCAGAGATTGAGCATCCTGCTCCCAGCATCCCGCCCCCAGCCCACGCAGCAAAGTCACTGAGGCAAAAGGCTTGGATGCAGGAGAAGGGGAAGGGGGCAGGAAAGGCAGGTTCCTACTGGCTTTCAAAACTAAACACCAGATTTGGAACTCATGAGCAGCTTATGCATTTGGTTTGAGCCAGGTTCAAGGCAGGCAGGTGCTGGGTCAGCAGCCTCTGCAGTGCTGTCAGTGCCTTTCACTCCTGATCTGCAGTTCGTTAACATCTTGGCACGTGGGGACTGCTCTGGCATCCATCCCACTTGAAATCTGCTGCCCATGGCCTCAGGGAACAGCCATGTCCTCTGGGACCCTCATTCCCTCTTCTTCCCCTATTCACAGAGAAGACAATGGCAGCAAGAATAGAATGGGATAGAACGGAATGGAATAGAACAGAGTATTTCAGTTAAAAGGGACCCACAATAGTCATCCAGTCCAACAGCCTGAGCACTTCAGGGCTGGTCAAAGGTTAAGGACATTGCCCAAATGCCTCTCCAACAATGACAGACCTGGGGCACTGACCACCCCTTCAGGAAGACTGGTCCAGAGTCTCACCACTCTCTTGGTAAAGAAATGCTTCCCAATGTCCAGTCTAAAAATCACACAGGGCAGGGGAATATGCTGCAGGGGAAAGCTTTCTGGGGACATTGATCCTTCCTTTTCCCAGTTCTCTGTCTCTGCAATAGCAGAAAATGCAGCATATTCCTCGCCCAGACAGGACATTGGAATATTTAAGCTACAACTGTTGTGATCAACTATTAAATTCAGGTAAGGAAACTCTCAAGTAAAGGCTGAATGAAGACCAGTAATTTCTCATCTTTCCTTTCTTTTTTTCCTATGGGCATATTTGAGGGGAAGGTGGCACAGAAATGACTGCTTTCTTTCCTTTCGACCCTTTTACCAATCTGGGATTTCTGTCACTTTCTGCTAAGTTGACTTAGGATTTTTTTTCTATAATAAATAGGATTTAGCTGAAGCTGCTCTAGTGCGCTAGGCATGAGGATCTAGAAATGAAAGTCTGGTTGTGACTGAGAAAGCTGTTATTACTTCAGTCTCTGACCCTGATTGTGCCGGCCCTCAATTTGTTGTGAGAAATGACAGTAAATGACATCCAGTCCTCCTGGGTTTCTGACTATCACTGTCTGGGAAGAGACCTGCTGCACTTACAAACTGAAATTAAGTCACTCCCTCCCCCAAAATAATAAAAAGCCCAAAATACTGGACACCAAGACCTCCTGGGAATTCCATGCATTTTTAGAGGATGTGTGTATGCTGAGAGGGAATCCTGTCTGTTGTTGCCATCTCACATGCACAGGAAACTTTCCTTTTGTGGATATGAACCCTTCTGCTGCAATTCTCCACACATAGGAGGTGGCAGGATTTCCTCCAAGAAGAAATGAAAGTCCTTGTATGCCCCCACACTGATATATCCTTCAGGATTCCTGTAGGGACTTGGAGCAGCTTATCTGTCATTTGTTAATCAAACTCAAGGGGATTTTTAATGTGAAAAAAGTCCTTTGAACGAGACAGTCGAGTGCATCCAGTGAGGATTGTGCTAAGATGCAGACTGGCAGTCAGCACAGCTGGTATTTGGTTCCAGAACTTTGACCCAAAGATTGACAACTTTTTTTTAGCATTTCTTTGGATTCTGTCTATGAAAAACCGGGGGGAGGGTGGGGAAAATTGCTCTTTTAAAATCTTCCACATGCTGCCACAGCGTTCAGAGTGACTCACCAATATTTATGACTCCAGGGTCAGCACTGCTAATTGAATTAATTGAGGCTGTGCTGATTTGCACCGTCAGAGAACATGACCCCAAAACACTGCATTTAAATTCTTTTTTCCCATGTTTCCAGAGTTCTAGTGAGAGACAAACTGCCTCCCCCTCAGCAGTCATAGGGTATGGGGGTATATAAAATAAGGTAAGAGCTGTTTTACTCTCCCTGCACAATTAGGGGCAGGGAATGAGGAGGGAACATAGATGGAGTGAGTCTGTTTGTCAAGGATGAGCAGGAGGGGGATGGAGATACGCTGATGCTGACAGTATTTCCACAATCTTCAGATCTCCTCCAAAGCATCCCACAAATCCCACCCCTTCCCAGGCACCCCCTCCTCCAAATGGAGCACTCCAGGACCCTGCTGTGGTTTCTGTACCACAGCAGAAGTCACACACCAGTTCTGCTGTAGGAAGCAGGGATCCTCTTTCCTGTGCATCTCTCCAGGACCCAACCCAGCAACTCTGACAGTTCGTCCCTAGAGAGTGATCACCTCCTGCCCTGCTTCAGACACAGAACCTTCTGACCATCCCACTCCCACAGGGGCTTGCTGGCTGCCCATCCCTCCAACTGCTCTGTGTCAAACCCAGTTACTGCCACGCAGAGAGCCCTGTGACCCAGGTGAACTCTGGTTCACCCTGCTGCTGCTGCTGCTATCTGCTTACACCTCAGCTGCCTCCTCCAAATGATGGCTGCTGACCTGGTAATTTAAGCCTGGTCTCCCTTCACATGATTATATCATTCCTAGAAACTTCAGTTGGCTTTGTAATGGCGCAGGTCCTCTGTGCAGCCCCAAGGGCACTTCCTAGGATGCTGTGGTGATCCTCACCAGCTCCCCTGTGCTCCAGGTGTCACCTGGGGCATCACCTGATGTCACTTGGCTTGGCCGCAGAGTGCTGCGCACACCACAGATTTTCCAAGTCCCAATACCAATAAACCACTGCTCATTCCTCTTGCTGGCTGCTGTTGATGAGAAGCATTAAAAATGTAAGCCACAATTATGAGCAAAATATCTATGCCCTGTCCTTATGTGACTGCCACCAAAAGAGCGTGGGAGAATTTCTAGTGGGAGGTGTCCCTGCTCATGGCAGGGGGGTTGGGACAAAATTATCTTTAAGATCCTGTCCAACCCAAACCATTCCGTGAGCTTTGTGATCTTTGGGGCAAAACCTTATGGACACAGGAAAGAGCTGTCTCCTCCTATACAGAAACTGAGGTGCAGGACACCTTCCCCTTTTCAAGAGGAGATGGAAGTTTCTGGAGCTGGAGGTATGTAATGGACAAGGGATTTTCCACCCCTCAGCTCCTGGAATGAGCTCTGCTGAGAGAGGCCAGCTTGAACTGGTGCCTGAACGCTGCAGAAACAAACTGGCCAAGCTGGCAGCTGCTGAACCATCGGTGGTCACGCTCCCAGAATGGCCATCAGCTGCCACTTTGACAGGAATCCAGCGCTGTTTGGTGGCATTTACCTTGGGGGACAGATATTTCCCTGCATCAGGGAGAGCAATTTCAGCTTTCAGAACTCTGTCTGTATGTTTATTGCTTTTTTCGCGTTCAAGAATTGTTCATGTCACAACTCAGATTCTGACTCAACTTAATTAGCAATGGAAAGGTCATCTCACAGAAACTTAGGTAGATGAAGGGCAGGAAGTCTTACACCATTTCTTTCCCTTCTTTGCTCCTGAAGGGAAAGTCAAACATTTCTAGGCTTGTGCCTGGCTCTGGTCCTGTGCAGGGCCAGGAGTTGGACTTATGATCCTTGTGGGTGCCTCCAGTTCAGGATATTCCGTGATTCTGTGAGATGACATTTTATTAGCTGTGACTGTTTAATTTTACGTTTATCTGCAGCCAGCAGAGAAACCTTCCAAAACAGAGCTTCTGCTCTTTTTCTATGGCTATGAAACGTCTTTGAAAAAGAGCGGAAACCATGGAATTCACTGGGAATGCTGGCCCTCAGGCAGCGTGCTCCTGGACATATCAAATTTAGTAATGTGCATTTAATAGTATGTCATTAAGATGATGTTGAGTTGGCTTCACCCTCATAAATCACACATCACACTGCATGACCCAACTGGATTGTTCCAACTTTGTTTCAATAATATTTCATGGACTAGGCCAAGTTAACAGGATAATTTTCCCGCAGTTCATGCCTACAGGTACAGCTTTGCCTGATATTTCTGTGTCTCATCCAGCAGCTCCCAGGTTGTTTTCAAGATGGCAAAAGTGAGGTAACTATAATCAATTATTATCTGTATTTCTGCTAACAATAAAAATCATCATGGATTTGTTGTCTATAGAGCACCTGACCATCCTTCCTGGAAAGATGATGTAGGTGTTCCACCTCATTATTCAAGGATTAAGTCCAGCATTAAAAACTAAGTTTCAGCTGGGAAAACTCACTCCTCACATCCAATCTAACCCTACTCTCTGTCAGTGTGAAGCCATTCCCCCTTGTCCTGTCACTCCAGGCCCTTGCCAATAGCTCTCCATCCTTCCTACGGGCTCCCTTCAGGTGCTGGAAGGCTGCAAGTTGCGTGGCTGTCGAGGGCTGCAAAAGGACAGTGGGAGAGAACCAGACATGTAATTTTGCAGGCACAGCCTCAAGCCACTGGATTCCACACCATGACATGTTAGCTAGTGAATGCAACAGCCCTCCAGGGTCCTGGCTCTGGAAAACTGGAGCTGCCCCTCACTGTTTGGTCCAGCATGCCAAGGCTCACACAGCCACGTTTTTCACTCCCCGCTTCCCCTAGAAACCAGGGTTTCCTAATGGCCTGAGCAACACATTGCATGGTTTCTGCCCTTTGTTCCATGCAGGGACTGGTGTTAACCTGGTGGTTCTCACAGTCTCTGCTAGTGCCTGTCCTCTGCCTTAAGGATACTCTCGATGCACAATTCAAGAACTGCTTCTGCGGTACAAGTTATTCCAGCAGATTCTAACACGAGAGGAGAACCACTGAGAACAGCACGAGGCCGGTGGGAGGCGTTGCTTGGAGAAAGTCCAGGACCAGAGCAGCAGACCCAGGAAGGAGAAGGCTGCAGACAGCCCTGAGAGCAGAGTCAGAGGCAATCTGTCTGCGGCAGCATCGTGCATCCCCACAGGAACTGTGTGATGGGGTCAGTGAGAGACGGCTGAGACACAGCAGAGCGGTGCTTGGAACCACAGGGTCTCTCTCCTCTGTGCTGGCTTTCCTCCATTGCCTCATCTCGTGATCATGGTCACATCCAGAAGCTACCAGGAACATCTTCCCCCCAAAACCACCATTTTTGCACCTGTTTCCACCAGCACTCCCCTGGATTTCAGCAAGGCTGCTGAAAGGAGAGAGAAAACCACTGGAAATGATTGTCCTTGGTGGTCTGGGGATGCAGCTTATCCCTGTGTGTAAGCACAGCCAACTTGTGCTCACAGCAATCCACAGTTCCCCTGGGGCTAAACCCCCTCTCAGTCTCTGCTGGGCTGGTGCTCACCTATAGCTCAGGATGAGATGGGAGTGTGGGGGTGGTGACACATGCTTGGAGGCACTTCCAGTCACACACATCCAAAAGAACATTCACAGAGGAGCCACCTGCAGCAGAGCAGCCACTGCAAATGCCACCTCCCTGCCATCATGGAGCATGTTCAAAGCACGGGGGTTTCCGCAGGTCACGGACACAGCAGCAAAAACAAGGCAAAGATAATCTGCCGGGTATTAGTGGAAGGATATGTGTAATAAAAGGTCAGCTAGTTCAGGAGAAGCCCCTTTGATGTTTCAGATCTGCCTGACATCTGAGAAGTCTGCTGCCTTCCAGAGCTGGCAGCAGGAGCTACTGTTTCCCTCAGGCTCTTTTCTCCATGCCTGTGGCAAGCAAAGCAAGGACATATTCAGCACTGTCTGGGTTGGAAACACTGTTTTTTTGGTATGAGGGCACTCCAAGTCCTTACAGGATTAGTGCTAGGGAGACATGTTTTAAACAGAAAAGGTCCAGAGTTCATTTTCATTCCTGTTCCCACACTGCCCAACCACTATGTCCCCTTCCTTAGGTTCGGCCTAGGGCTGGCACCTAAGAACATGGATTCAAAACAGGCTTCTACTGCCTTGCTGCCCTAGTTCTTCTTCCACCCCACAGCAACTACCACATCCCCAGCCTTGCTAAGGGGGTGAAATGCCAGAGGGCTTTTGCTGGAGGCTGCATGTGGCTTCACACTTACAGAGAGTAGATTCATATCGGATATCAGGAAGGAATTCTCCCCTGTGAGGGTGGTGAGGCCCTGGCACAGGGTGTCCAGAGAAGCTGTGGCTGCCCCATCCCTGACAGTGTCCAAGGCCAGGTTGGATGGGGCTCTGAGCAAGCTGGGATAGCGGAAGGTGTCCCTGCCCATGGCAGGGGGTTGGAATGAGATGATCTTCAAGGTGCCTTCCAACCCAGGCCATTCTAGGATTCCATGATGATTCTGTGTGGATCATAACTGAGAAATAAGGGGGGCCAGCCAGCTCAGGGAGCTGTGTCCTTCAGATGGGAGGTCAGGAGCAAAACCTTTCCAGCCCTGCTTTTTGGACCTGTAGCACAGCTTTACTGCTGCTAAGCAAGTCAGAGTCTAGCTTCAAGAAGTCAGGGCTACAGCTAAGCCAGCAGCCTGAAACCTGACCTGTATTTATTCCATGAGCATGTTTTCCTGTGCTCTGGGTATGGCTGTGCTTGGATGTGGGGATGGCACAAGGAGCACAGATCTGATTTCACAGTTAATCCTTCATTACAGAGGTACTCGCTGGCTTCTCAGCTGGTGGGAGGGAGGGAGACAGACAGACGAAGCCCTGACATTTTCTCTGCACAGGACTAGAGACCTGGACTTCCCCAGAGAAGAAATACTGCTGGATACTGCCAAGAAAGGGCTTTGCTGTGCTCAGGTTTCCTTGACTTAGATCCATTTGGGGATACAGAGAGGGAGCTGCTGCTACAAAATCTCTCCTACCCACAGAGCTCTTGGTAACATTTTTGGTTCCCAAACTCCTCTGCCTCCACAGAGAACAAAAGAATATCCCCACTGCCTTTGCAACACAAATGCATCCTCACCTCAGCCAGCTGCATCAATCCTGAGCCTTTTGTAAAGCGAATCCTTTTTGAGGAACTCCGCTCTGAGCTCCAGTGCCTTGTTCCTGCAGGCAGAGCTCTCCAGGGCTGGGACTGCATCGTGGCTCAGCTCAGCTCAGGTCACTCCATGCGCAGCACCAGCATCTGCAAAGTCATCGAGACTTGGCTGCAGTGTGCTGTGCCGAGCCGGAGCACAGCTCCGCGGGCACTGCGCATTCCTGCCGGCAGGAACGGGCACCGGGAGCACGGGCAGCCTCGCCGCCGCCTTACAAACTCCGGGAGAGGAGCGAGGGGGAGAGGAGCCAGGCTCTCTTGGAGTGGGGCGCGACCTGTCACAGCATCCATCTGAAATTCCCCACTCGCTCTGCCCCCTCTTCCTCCTCGTCCCTGGTGGAGGACAGGAGAGGTTACTGGAGCACCTGGTCATTTCCAGCTCTCGTCATGCCCCTGACGACTGCGGTTTAATTATAGGAAGTGGACTTGGCCCAGCTCCACAAGCCAAGGACTCAGGTCTGGTATCCAATCATTCCTCCTCCCCACAACTCAGGAACGCTGAGCCTCTGCAACCGGAGCAAACAGCTCCAGGTTGCTCAGACTGCTGGACCAGTTCTTTAGAAATGACTGTTCCTTGGTTTTTAAGAAACAACTTCACCTTCTAGGATATTTCAGGTAGAAACTTCTGAGCAGAGCCACATGACTATAAAATAATGAGCACACAATCCTGAAAAATGAGCTGCAGTGACATTTCATACAACCACAGAAAAAAAAAAAAGGGGGGGAAGGAGAAGAAAAAACCACTAATCACATCTGTATGCACCAACAGTGTCACTACTGCACTGGTAATTATGCCAAGCCTGTACATTTTCTTAAAAAGCAAAAAGAGGATAAATTCTTTAATCCCACACCTCTTCTGATTCAAAGCAGGCTGAAAGGGATGTCTGTCTAGCTGCGTGGAGCTGTTTCACATACCTGTATCCCACACCTCTTGTGTCTATAATGCTCTCACGCTTACATAAGAGAGAGATGAAAATCTCTGAAGTGACAGCTAGAAGAGATTACTTTTCCCCCTTATTCCAACACAGAGGAACCTGTGTTGGAATCTGCTAAACTGGGAACAGCTTCCACGTGAGCGATGCTGCTCTTACAGGAACCAGTCAAGTCAGGGCTGATTCCTCGCCCTGAGAAGGAGACAGAAGGCTCCACATCAGCGAGCTGCACACTCCCCACAGCTGGCAAAGGAACAAGGAGCTCAGGGGGCCCATGACAGCGTTTGACAAAAGAGGTGGAGAAAGGCACCCCTGCTGCGAGCACAGACACCATTCCTGCTGCAGGAAGTGGAACACTAGGGCAGGCTTTCCAGGGACACGGGGATTAGCCGGGACAGATAAAAAGGGCAGTAACAGAAAATGAAATACAAGGCATTCCTTGCAAATGTAATTCTCCTCTTAGTGATGCACGTCCTTTTCACTTGCGAGGCTGGCGCTGTCACCAAGGTCAACGCAAACATGCTGTCAGCTGCAGGAAATTGGTGGGAAACTGAGCATTTCTGAATGTCCCCAGGATTTCTGATGGCCTCTGCAAAATTGCACCAGGCTTCATTCCCTTGTCACAAGTCCCACTTGTGCAGCTAAAACAATTTTTTTCCATTTAGGGTAGAGAAGACATCTCCATTAATCTGATCTGCCCCAACTCCCAACCAGGAGAAGCTCTCCCACACTGCACTAAGACAGAGGTCTTGCTGGAATTTCAGAAGGGATAAGAACATCACTTTGCTGGCTCTCCTCTCCTAAAAGCACCCCAAGCAGCTGAGATTACTTGGCTTCCTTCCCTGCAGACCAACTCTCACCCTAACTGGCAGAGCTGGTCCAGCCAGAGCAGTACCCACTCTCCATCAGTGTTGTGCCAAAAGCTGTGCAGGCAGCTGTGGAACAAAAAGAAGGTGCCAGAAGAGAACACTGGTAAAATATCACTTCTGAGACCAGTGAGTTCTGTGAAATGCAAAAACATTACCATTGCATCGTCTGCCAGCGCCACGGCACTGCAGAAATCCTCCTCTCTGTAGGCACTCTTCAGAATGGGTGGGCTCCACCATCTGTCTCCTGAGCACTGCAGAGAGCACAACAACTCCCTGTGCACATGCTCTGGCACGCAGCAGCAGGGAGCGATGTCCCCAGCTCTGGCTCCGAGTGGGCAACTGCGAGCAAATAGGATTTATCAATTCATCGCTGTGTTGCTTTCAGCTTTGCCTCGGTACAACTGCACCGAGTTCCACCGAGCTAAGCTGGAGTAATACCTCAGGGAACCTGCTGCTCCTTCCCCCACCCACACACTCCACTTCAACCACAGCTTTCACCCCTTGGACAGGTGGGTTTGGGAAGGAGCAGCAGAGGAGACAGCTTAAGGAAAGTTTCTCATTTCTTCTAAGAATGAAGCACTGGCAGACGAGACAGCTTGAGGAAGGTTTATTTCTCAGTGAAGCCACCTCTGAAATGTACTGGGGAACCAGAGCATCAAAGACCAGTGATAACACTCAGTACTCAAAAAGTGGTTTTTATTCCCAGAACTCATTTCATCTCCTAGCAGAGGGCAGGAAGTGTCACTTGTAGCTATTGAATGGGCCAAGGATGGCAAACACCAGGATCCATGCTCCCTATCTCCCAGACAGGCTGTTCCATTGCCTTACCACACACTGTAATTATTTCTGAAAACCGACACTCAGCTGGGTCAGAGGAGGTGAGACTCGGCCACCAGGCCGTCTTCCCTCCATCAAACCCATCCCAATGCAATGCGAGTGGAGGATGTCAAAGATGCCACATCTACCAAAGCTGCCGACTCTCCTCTTAGCAGCCCCAACAGTTGCCAGGGAGCACCGCCTTGCTGTTCCTGCGCTGGCACAGGGGCCCAAAGCCACACGCCACACGGCACCCACCCGCACGGCAAGCGGGGAAATGCTCACCCTGCCTCTCCCATCGCTCCGCAGGTGGATGAGGAGGTGGGGGAGGAAAGCCTCCGCTCAAGCCACAGAAATTCCAGCAGTGTAAATCAGGAGCAGGGTTCCTGCCACCTCTGGTCTAGAAAGGGCTCTGACCACCTGTCCAGGTCACCAGCAGGTTTGGTATTGCACTGCTCCCTGCCAGCACCCAGAGGGTGCTGCTGGGGAGTGACATGAATGCTGAGGGAAGGTCTCAAAGGTGGCAGAGATGTACCAAGTGATCCAGAAACACCATCCCCAAAACCTTCCACACAGAAAATGGAAGAAAAATCCATTCTTTGTCTCACTGGATGACACCACAGCCTATTCTACAACGAGCAACAACGGGGAGAGGAAAAGGCATTTTTTTTCTTTTTTGTTGTTTACTTGGCACATTTCAGACCTCAAACAGTGCCACATAAAGCAGCAGGCCTGTGTAAGTATCAGCTCCTTTTGAGGGATGCAGTCAGGCCATGGAAGGTGGCAACAGCTACAGTAAAGTGCCTGGAGGAGAAGCCACACGTGGAGCAGCTGAGGGCACTTGGTCTGTTCAGCTGGAGGAGACTGAGGTCAGAGCTCACAGCAGTTCTGCAGCTTCCTCAGGAGAGGAAGAGGAGGGGCAGGCCCTGATCTCTGCTCTGTGTGACCAGGGACAGGACCCAGGGAACGGCTGGAGCTGTGTCAGGGGAGGGTTAGGGTGGATATCAGGAAAAGGTTCTTCCTTCCCCAGAGGGTGGTGGGGCGCTGACCGGGCTCCCCAGGGAATGGTCACAGCCCCAAGGCTGCCAGAGCTCCAGGAGTGTTTGGACAACGCTCTCAGGGATGCACAGGGTGGGATTGCTGGGGTGTCTGTGCAGGGCCAGGAGTTGTACTCAGTGATCCTTGTGGGTCCCTTCCAGCTCAGCGGATTCTATGATTCTGTGACTGCAAGAGCCAAGACCCCCCACAGGCAGAGACAGACACACAGCCTGCTGCAGGATCGTCCAGGGGACTGATTGTCTGCCCAGCCCAGGAGCTGCAGTTTTGCACTGTGCCACCACCTCAGCACAGAAAACAGACAGGACTCCAGCCCCTTGCAAAGATGGGAAAGAGGTTTCCTGCACCTCCCCCAGTCTGTTCCTGACCCCTGACACTACAAACCTATGGCCTTATGCAGAACAGGCACAGGATTCCAGCTCTGACTTTGCCTATGTGTTAACTCTGCCTTTTCCTGCCTCAGGAGACACCAAGTGCCAGCCCAGATGGAGCCTTTTGGAAGAACAAACTACCTGTGTCACCTAAATGGGAGCCTCGACACCAACACAGATTTCTGTTCCCTCTTAATAGAACCTGGGTTTCCTTTCCTTGCTACAGAGGAAGAAAAAAGGCCTTAGATTTTTATCTCCTGGCCTAAAATTGGTTGAGTGTACCTCGCACTCCAAAGACAAAGTAGGTGGAATTGAAGATGGATGGGAAGACTGACGTATTCCCTCTCCCCCATCCCCAGCCTGTGTGGAGGTAAGCCAAGAGGAGCAGGGTGTTCCAGCTGAAGGGGTGGTGCAAAGTCCTTCCCTCCTGCAGAGCGAACAGCAGGGAATATTCTGCTCTTGCTCCATGCAAAACAGCACAGCTCCTCACCACATCCCACCCAGTGGGTGAGCGCAGAGGATACCAAAGACTCTCAGAGCTGCCACTTTGCCACACATCACAGCCAAGAGGATTGGTTCAGTAAGGGCAGATACTAAGCTCTGATCATCTTGTTCCAAGGGTACAGATTACGGCAATATGAGCCATGGGGGGAAAATAAAAAGAAAAAGAAAAAAAAAAAAAAAAGACTTGAAAACCAGCTGACAACAAATCAAGCCAAAACATTTTTCTCAGAATGGGTGATGATAGAAAAAAAAATAAAATTATCACTTTTCTTTTTTTTCACCAGTTCAAAAGCTGATTAGAAATGTTTTGCTCCAAACTCTTAACAAAAAATACAGGCAAAAGATTCTTCTGAAAGATGCAAGCACAAAGGAGCCATTTGATCTCCTGGTGTCATCCCCTTGTGTTCCACAGACTTCAATTTCACCCATTCGCTTCTTCATTAAACACAGTGAGAGATATTGAGCTAAAGCTTCTACTTCCTGAAAGCCATCCAGTTTTGAAAACATCAAGAGGTAGTGATGCTTCCCTTGATCATGTCCTCCAGGGAATAACCACTGGAATCCCAACAGGCCCTCATTTCCTGTTCTCTTACACACCAGTGACAAACTCTAGATCACCTGGAGGGCACAGACATGCACCCATGCCATCCAGCACATTCTACCCAAAATTATTAGCACATTTCAGAGACAACCATCACTGGAGCCATTTATTATTTATCCAGCTCTGGAAGGTTATCAGCTCCCAGCTGAGATCCTCAGAGACATTCTTCCTGCATCCTATCTGACTGAAGAGCAATGGAAATCCTGTCTGGGCTTTCTGACTGTGGGAATCATGCCAGCTGACCTCCCCTGGTGCTTCCAACAACCCTGTTTATGCAACCACACAGCCATCCCCTGCCCTGGGGCAGCTGGCCAGAACGCTGATGGCTAGCCTGGAATTACAGTAAATTTAGATATGAGGTATGGCTTCTGTTAGGAATTGGGAGTGTCTTCTTATGGCTGACATCAGCAGGCCTGCATGTGGGGTTTACAAAGCACAGTACTGCAGGTGATCAGGGAAATCAAAGGCTGAGACTTTCAGGAGAGACTAGGAACAAGGACCCAGCTTAAAGTCAATGAGAAAGAATTTGCTGGTTCTCCTTGGTGGGTCCCAGCCCAAAGAGACAAATCCAACATTTAGCTGGAAGCTTCGAATCCCAACCAGGCAGCAGTGGAACTGGCATTTAGATGATGGTTTGAGCTTTCTCTGATACTTAAGGCAGGCTCAGTGAGGAAAAAGCCTCTTAGTGAGAAAAATTCTTGAACAGATTCCCTGTGATTCACTGTGTTCCTTGCTCCATCTGTTTCCCTTAATATCCAATGTAGCTACACATTAAGCTCACATTTTAAGAATGAATGATGAAGGCTGTAGCCAGCTCTGTAGTCTGCAGTGAAAACGCTCCATAAGGCTAAGCTAAAAGAAGTTAACACTTTTAAGTGGTGTCTTTCAGTGTAAACCTGTCAAACTCTCCCAGCAGTACAACCCTGGAACACTAACCTGCTTTAATATGGAAGAAGCTGTGGCAACTGCTTCTGCTGGTTTGTCATTTTTTTGGCTTTTCCTTTATTTTCCCAAACCCTTGTTTCCTATTTTTGAGCTAAATTTCAAGCCAGGGTCTCTCAGTCACTGGGAGGTTCTGTGAAAGCAGTGGTCACCCTTTTCTGGTTTGAGCTGGCCAGTGCAAGCCAGGCTTGACACAAACTGTAGGGAAGAAGAGGAGTTGTTGAGGTGCTTTGCAGCACAGCACAGCCCTCAGGAGAGGTTTTAGCAAGGGCAGAAGCCTGCAGGAGGCGTTTTTTAATGTCCCTCTCTGCTACGTGAGAGGGAAATGCTTCCAGCACAGCCTGCCCACCCTATCTCCTCCAGCCTGCTTCTTCCAGAAACCCCCTGAACGTCCAGCTAGGATGGAAGAGAATTCTGTGACATTCAGGAATTTTGTCAAAACGGAAAAAAAAAAAATCTCATTTTTAGGTGGTTAAATCAAGAATAGGGCTCAGACTTAATTTTCAGAGGAAATATCCTGTCCACGATACTGTGTGTTTCTCACCAACCCAGGGCAATGGAGCACAATGGAAAATCGTATTGGGAAATCATATTGGGATCTTCATGGATTGGTAGTGAGAGGTAACACATGGCCTACAAGATGGATGGAGAGGGACTTTTTACACGGGCCTGGAGTGACAGGACAAGGGGCAATGGCTTCACAGTGACAGAGAGCAGGGTTAGATGGGGTATCAGGAAGAAATTGTTCCCTGTGAGGGTGGTGAGGCCCTGGCACAGGTTGCCCAGAGAAGCTGTGGCTGCCCCATCCCTGGCAGTGTTCCAGGCCAGGCTGGATGGGGCTCTGAGCAAGCTGGGATAGTGGAAGGTGTCCCTGCCCATGGCAGGGGGTTGGAAGTGGATGATCTGTAAGGTCCATTCTATGATCCCATGGCCAAATTGTGCTCTCCCTTGTCTATCTCCAAGTTACATCTGGAAGCAGCTGAATTTCACTAAGCAAAGTTCCAGCTGGGCATTATTAAGAGACCGTAACTGTGCCACCGGATGTGCCACACAAACAGACTCCCTCCTAGCAAGTTCTTACCCTCACTGATATCTGTGGTGCAGTTTATCGCAGTGTGGTTCACATCTCTCAGCTTCAGGCAGTTGATGCAGCCACGCAGGCTTCCAGAGGTAATGAACAGAACCAGAGACTTCCAGGATGCACCTCATTCCATCAGAATGTGGACAGCTCCTTACACCAGGCAACTCCTGCTCCTTGTTTCTGGATATCATAGGAGTTGAGATACCTTGCTCAGAACTACGTCTAAGTCTTTGCTGTCAATGTCTACAGATAAATGAAGTAAATCCTGTTCCAGTTGTCTCTGAGATAGTAAAGGAGCAGTCCAATCAGCTTTGCATCCATGAAGTTATAATTAAATGGGTAATGTAACATGGGCTGATATCCCTGGCTCCTTGGAGATTTAGGAATTTAAGGTTCTACCCAGGGCATTTCATATCTTCCCTGCCTAATGCCCATGTCAAGAAAAAACTCAAATTGCCAGGATCAACCACTTCATAACGATTTGTGTAGGAGAAAGGATTTCTACAAATTCAGTTTAGATTAATGTCACTATTAGGCTGCTATTCCTTTATCCCAACTCTTGTCACACAATGCAATTGTTAATGTTTTGGCAGCATCTTCCCTGAAACTTGAACCAACAAAGTACCCAAAGCCTCGAGCAGAGCCTGATATCTGCCTGCCATCTCGTCACAGCTACTGGATATTGATTATCAGCTAATTACCCAATTGACATCCTCCCAGTTTTATTGTCTTGTTCAGGAGTTTATCACAAGATCTGTCAGACAATCCAAAAAGACTTCATTAGCATAGCGCTAATAATTGAAGACTTTGGATGAGTAATAAAATACAAGACATAAATTTCTTATCACTTCTTCTTCCTACTTCCCTCCTGGCATGACAAAGCACAGTAGATGATGGTGATGCCTCGCAAATCTGTTTCCCTTCTTCACCCCAGAGACTCCATATGATGGTATCTAATTTTGATAAGGAAAACATTACTCAAAATAAGGGTAGAAATCAGAAGAGACAGCCTTGTTTACTGGCACACTGGAAGTCAGTCCAAACCAGTCTTTCTGTAGTCTTGGAATGTATCAGTCAGACAGATGAACCTCCTTGCAGAACTACTGTGCAAGTACAGCTGTTTTGTCTCCTCCTCATCCCCAGGAAGGGATGGCATCACACAAATCCTACTCAGCAATTTCAAATTGAGTTTGAACCCTTCAGGTTTGGGGATGATCACCTTCCAGAGCTCATGGCGAGCATTTCACTTGCTTGAGCCAATATTCCCTACAAGCAACACTGTGGTTCATCTTGGTGGAATAACCTCAGCCAGGTGTTATTCAGTTCAGTTTATAAAGGAAAAAACTTGAATCTACTCACTCAGAGCACAAATTTCTGATGAGACCCACCAAGAAATCTTCTTTGAAAAGTCTTCCCTTTGATTTCTTTGAACAGAACAGAATAAAATCAGCAATGCACTTGGAGCAACCTTGAGCTAGAAAGGTGGAAAAAAATTTCCAGAGCTCTCAGGGTACAAATGAAGCACCATCAAGTTCTGATTCTCCAAAGCAAGACAAAAATCACATGACAAGCTGCTCTACACAGTGAGACAAAAGCATGAAGACTTATCACTGAAAAGGTGATGCCAGATACAGAGTACTATGCTAATAAAAGTCAGACAGTGCAGATTTGATTCTCTCCCTTGGATTAAAATTCATTTTTTTAATTACTACCCCCAAATGTGCTGCAAGATATAGGTATGCCCATATTAAAAATCCTATATGTAAGCATCAAATAAATTAAGAAAGATTTAGCATATAAATACACCCTTTGCTAACAAAAGGGGAAGGTTTCAAAAGCAGAGCAATTCTTTGTCCCACTCCTCTTGAAAATGAAACAGATTCTTCCCAGGTGAACTGTTGCTTCTTCAAAAAACTGATTGGACAGTAATACACCAAGAAAAAAAATATAGTAGCTGAGCTAGTAAAACATTAATTAATATCTTTTATCATTTATAGGAAAATAAAGAAGAAAAACTGTCTTTGAAGGCGTCCTTACTTTTACTAAGACATGTGGCACCTTGCTTCGTTATTTTCTGTTTGAATTTCATCCAGTGAAGACCCAAATGGCTGTGTGACCCAAGTGTCACCTCAGAATACATGGTTTTAAATAAGGTCAAGGTACTTTCAGATTCTCAAAGGCACCTAACTCTCAATCACTTAGCTCCAAGCAATCTTTAAGCAGTTATCACAGGCTTGAAACACCTGAGAGACTTTGGAATCTTCATACAGCACTTGGCCAGTTTGAAATGTCTTTCATTTTGTCTTTCACTGGATTTTAGGCTCTTGGATGCTTGAAATACTTTTGAAGACCAATCTTACTGCTGGACTTGATGCCTTTAAAGACTCAAAGAGCAACAGAGCCACTGGACTTTCAGAAATGCATCTTTTCTTTACTCTGTACAAGAGTTCCCTACCTGGAAACCAAGGGCAGCAGCAGGCAAGTCCTGTTCCCACAGACTGGGATAAGAACAGGAATGATTATTAGACACAGAGATTATACAGGAACAGCGGATTGGACTAAGACAAACCCTGATTCTTCCTGATGCTTTTAGTCCAAAAAGGTAAAGAGCTCTGACCTTACCCTGAAAGGGAATGGGCAAGACCAAAGAACTTAATTGTGACCTCATTGTGGCCTTTCAGTGCCTGAAGGGAGGCTGCAGGAGAAATGGAGAGACTATTTAAAACAAATTACACTCCCAGCTCAGCTCCTGCAAGGCAGAGAAGTTCTGGCGCAGGAGAAGCACAGGGAGCCACAGCCTTCCAAACCAACAAGAGAACCTACAGGCACAGCATATCTTGCTTCCTTTCCCAATCTCCAGAAGCCTTCCCTGGAAGGGAAAAAAGACTGACCCCTTCTGACCCCCTTCTGCAATGTGGCTTTGAAAGCTGGATGTCAGATCCTCTGCCTTCCTGCTAAATAGAGACATTTTCAGAAGTCAAAGTGAGTTTCCTGACTCTTGTATGTGTTTCTCCTGCTCACAGGATGATATTTAGCTCCCCATATTTCTTCCCCTCTAGCTGGCCTGTCATCCAAGGGTGTAATTAATTTATCAGAAGAATAAGGGGCAGTCCAAGCGGCCTGAAGAGAGGTGATGGAAAATAGAGTCCTTGTGAACAAGAGCAGCAGGACAAGGGTCACATATTGGTAGAGGTGATGAAAGCTCCTGCAGGTCTATTCAGTGTGGCTGTTGCTATGAGAGTGAAGAGATTTGCTGGCCCTGAAGCAGGGAGAGGACACAGATGCTGTTTTGTTCCGTATCAGTTACAGATTCTGGTCACTTGTGTAAGTTAATACTCTCCCAACTTCTTTTAGGCTCATTACAGCTCTTCTTGTGTTACAGCTTGCCAACACAGTTCTGCCTGTTGGAAAAACATGCTGCCTTCTGCCCCTAACAGGCACGTGGTGGCAAAGGGCAGATTTTAATCTCTGAATATGCACTTGTGGTTCCAACTCAGGTTTATCATCCGTGTGGCAAAGAAAGACAACAATCTCAGGAGTGCTCTCCCATTCAGAGCCAGTCTGAGGCTCTGTGCTGGTGAGAAAATATCTTTGCACCACTGTTCTCAACAGGATCGTGCTGGGCCATCTCCAGCCATTTTCTACTGAAGACAGTAATCTGTAAATAGGGAGGAAATAAGGATTTGATTCTCTCTATCCAGGTGAAATAAAAAGATTGTAACTGTATAAAACAGGCGAGCTCCTGGTGCAGTTGAACTCTCTTCTGAAAGTTTGTTCCCACCACAATTAGACTTTGGCTGTTGTTTTCAGGGCAACAGCATCAGAGCCATTGCCCAGAGCATTGCTTCAGAAATGAATTCTGTTTCAGGGATGACGACAGGTTTCGAGATAGCTGAGCAAACAACACGCTGGAGCGCTGCCCATACTGTGCAGTGCTGTGAGTGCCACGTTAAACACATGGTTAATCAGTTGTAATGAGGGGGAAATGGTAGAAACACAAGTTCTGACTCCCTGTTCAGCTCTTGTAGCACTCAAGAGCTACATCCAGAGTGGAGCCTCCAGTACAAGGAGCCACCACTCTAAGGGTGTATGGAAGGTGACGGCCTCTGCCTCGTTATCCACCCAAAGACCCTTTCACTCCCAAGGGAATATGAAAGGAAGGAGAAATTTATAAACAAGAACATGCAGAGGCCCAAGCCAGATGCACAGGAGAGAGAGAGGCACTGGGAAAGAGCAAAAGCCTTTAGCCACTAATTGATGGGACCACCAAGGATTATCAGGCACAGCTTTGGAGAGGAATTTGTAACTGGTAAGAAGGAGGAAACAAGAGGAATAGGACAGCTGAGGATATTTGAGGTGGGCCTGAGGGACTAAACATTTAGTGGGTCAGGGCAAAACAAGGGGGAGGAACAAAACAGGACATAAAAGGGCCAGTCAAATGTAACCCCTCACTGGTCAGTGTATTTGGCTGAACAAGCCTGCACCCAGTCACTACTGCCCCTCCTCTATTTTTATTAAAGTCTTTTAAAAAGGTCTTTTTAAGACTTTTAAATCCTTTTGCTGTCTTTCTGCACAATCTCACAGCCTGTCCCATGTGTGGGAATGCTCTAAGGACAAGGTGCCAGCTACTGGGGACAGGAACTGACACAAACCAAATGCAAAGCATTTTGGAAAGGTAAGTGGGGTGAAACGTCTCTTTGTTTTCTAACCTCAAACTGACTTTTTCGCAACTCAAATTTCCCCTCAAAATTTCGTTTTCCAAATGCTCCCATGTGACATTGCTGAAGCAACTCCAGCAAATTTAGGTGATTAAATACAAAATGTTTCAAGTTGTAAAGACCATATTTAAGGAGAAAATAGATGATCTTTTGGGTGAACCCTAGGCAGTGTTGTTTTCTATAAAATGGACTGTATATATTCTACAGATATAAGTACAGACACACTAATGTAGCGTTTTAAAAAACCTCAAACAAAACACGAAATTATAATAAAGGTAATATCACATTCTAAATTTTTTCAGAGTCCTTGTTACAAGGCAAATCATCTCTCCTGAGTACCAGTGGGAAAGGCAACAAGTTTCTCCTATGAACACATTACAGCAGGAGTGGTTTAGCAGCAGACTCTCTGTTCCTGGGTGTCTGTTGAAAGATTCCTGATTTGAACACCTTTCAGTCAAGAAAGAGGAAAAAACCTCTCTCCACAGACACAGCTTTATCTGGGCATAATCCGTAATAAAGTAAAAGCCTTAATTTCACGAGGGAAGCAGATAAGGAAGCAATGCCCAGAAAAGGTTTAAACAGAGGGGTTTAATAGATTCCCAAATTCTCTTTTATATGGTGCGTTTCTGGCCAGACAAACAGGTGCAGGAGCTCCTGAAAACTGGAGTCCATAAGATTTTCTCATCACCATCTAACTCCACCCCAGCCTTATTTTGCATTTTTTTCATGAGGCCAACCCTTCTGCTTCTCTAAAATTTGTTGCCATAACTTTCTGAGATCTTGTGGAGACAGGAAACCTTCAGAGGCAATCATACACTAATGCCAGCATCAATCAGCAACCACATGAGACAACAAAACCTCTTCCAATATGTCAGTGCAATAAACAGTGATCAAATTCCACTCAGTGCAAGCCACGAAGCCTTGCCTGTACCTCCTCATGATTTTTACATGACAACTGCTTAAATTTACGGGAACTGTCCTGCCCCATTTCTAAAGAAAGGAGTCAAAGAACTGTGGGCATTCAACTAAATAATCAGGAAAGACAATTCCCTCTCTTCCCAGGGACAAATGCACAGCCATGTCATCTACAAAATGGATAAATGTCATTTCTGGGTTGCTTGAATTTTAACCCAAATCCAGCAGCAGGCAGGCTCAGCTGTGGTGGAACAATGCCTATGCTTTGCTGTGGCCAAGATCTCTCTGCTTCATTTCAGACATGGCTGAAATGGACTTTTTTGGAGGAAAAAAAAGCTGCTTGTAAGTGAAAAAGCACAGTCAGGAGCTGCACACCCAGTGCTCCCTGCAAGTACCGTAATGCAAGGCACGAGCCGGGCCCCCACAGCTTTTGGAGCTACACATTCCCTTCAGGAGCCTCTCCTGCTCTGTCCTTCAGAAATCCAGCCTCCTCTGAATTCTGGGAAGGGAGAAGGTTGAACTTCATGCTGGAACAGTATCTCGTTTTGGCTGTTTAAATACAAATCTCATGTATTGTGAAGCCAGGTTTTCCACAGAGACCATGGCTGTGCTGAAACTGAGATTATAACACCTGCAATCCATTCCCTTCAGGAATCTTTCCCAATGGCCCAGGTATCCTGTTGGAATCTGACCTATATAGATGCCAGTGGTTCTGTGGTAAGTCACTAGCCTTTCCCCAGCCTGTTTTTTCTTTACCTGTTTACCAGCATATCCCACAATTCCAGTTTCCTCCAGTGACATGAGGAAGTTTTCCTAGGATGCCATCAGCATTCCTTAGTCTACAGAGCCCAGGAACTGCACCAGTAGCGTATTTCTTGCATTGAAGAAAAATGAGAGCTCAGAAAGCTAAATTCTCTAAAGCTATCTCCACAGATTCAGCACAGCATTTTTTATTTCAGAAGTAAATACTCTAAAATCCAATTTCATCTCCTACCAAGATTTCTATGCAATTTTAATATGCATAACAGATTTTCCTAGTATTGCCCAGTTCTTATCTTCCCTACCACTGCACTTTTTCTATATAGAGTTATTGCTTATAGTGGAGAAATTTCTGCCACATAGGGCCCAAAAAATAGTATTTTGATTCCCAAAGGCCTTTTGGTAATATGGTAATGCAAACAGTAAAGACAAAATTTCCCTGTGGAGCTTTTCACTACAGCATTACCCACCCACCCCAAGAACCATAACTCTCTTTTTCCTAATGCTGGTATTCAGGAGACAACACAAAGATGACAGAACTTAAAGCAGAAAGACAGATGATGCAGACATTTGTCATGCAGCCCTTCTAAATGTTTGTTACACCTTCTCATCCTACTTTTCTTCTTCCCAGCTTAATTCATTTGCTTTGAAATTCTTCCATTCTGCTGCAATCTGTAGCATGAATCTTGATTGTTTTCAGAACAAACCATGCTCAGTTCATTTCAAATATAAGGGTTTCTGTCCCACAAGACTTCAGAACCCATCTGAAGATGACCCACTGTCCGCAATCTGTAGGAAAACCTACTTTCTTCACTTCACTGTCTCCTCCAGCATTCCCATTCTGTGTTACTGCAGCATTTTTCGTGGGATCTCTCAAAAACTCCTGCCCCACCACCACGCACGTAGCTCTGCAGTGCTTGCACGTTCCTGGAGCATTCCCGTTGCGTTTCACGGCATGTCCCAGCCACTCCCCAGCGTTCCCTCAGCCCACCTTCTCCGGAGACAATAAAGCCCTCACTGGCAGGCACTGAGCTCCCTCATCCTGCCAGGGAATGTGGGAAAGAGCGCAGGGTCTGTGTGGGAACTAAAATGGAACTGAGCACCGAAAAAGTCAATGCTCACCTTTCAAAAACTGACTCTCTCCAAACATAATTTTTGCTATGTATGTAAAAGGTATTAAATATGTCAAAGAGCTTGATCTTAGCCCCCCTGAAAGGGCAGGAGACCCCGCCCAGCAAAGCTACACTGACCTCTCCGAGGTCTCTACACTGAAGTTCCTCTCAGTTCCTTCTCTGGGAGATGATGTCAGTGCTGGTGGACAGGTGGATTACGAGCAAAGGCTGCAGGCCAGGCTTTGCTCATCCTCTGACTGTTGTCCCAGCACTCTGCACTGAAACAGTGTCAGCTGGCTCAGGGCTTGCAGGTGCCACGGGGGGCAGGCAGGCGAGCCCAGCTCACCTTAACTCACCCACCCTCCTCCCAAAATCCTGAGCTTTATGCTGAATTGGAAATAAAACCAGCTCACAGAATGGGTCAGGGTAGAAGGGACCGCAGTGTTTCCTTGGGGGTTTTTTTGTTTGTTTTATTTTTCAAACAGCTAATTCAGGAGATCTCTAAATGTTATGATGAGAATATCCTGCTACTTAGCTGGGTAAATTTTGTTTACAACAATATTATTGGCTGGACTAGAACTGGACTCCTGTGCATTTCTACCTCTACTTTTAGGAATGCTTTTGGATTTTCTTAAGAAAGACTCCACTGTTGTGGATTGGAAATGCAGGAGTCCATAGCCTTCCAGGAAGAAGGATATATGAATTATAGCACGACTCCCAAAAGTTCAGCGTCCAAATGCTGAGGGACTCAAAAATGGGGAGGAAGTGGTGCAGGTGGAGCACCTACACACTTCCAAAGGCTCAGAGAAAACACAGGACATTTTTCCCGTTAATGGCAAACACTTATCCATGGTATTTAGAGCAGCCAAGAGCTGTTTTCTAAGCACTGCTAAAATCAGTTATATTCATGGTGCAAAACAGACCAGTGGAAGGACATTCATCACTCTATAGGCAAGTTTTAACATTTAAGGATGCCTACCCTAAGCCCTGGGACAGTACCTGGGTGCCTGGCCTGGCCTTCCAGAGATCTGGAATTTGATGCTGCCCTTTAAGTTGACATGAATCCTGTGATTTTCAGGTTCAGGATACCAGAGTGACTCCACCAGGGTGCTTTAGTTCAGGATATTGAGAATTGAACGGAATCCTCCTCCCTCTTGCCATTTTCCAGTCCTTCCCACTTCAGAGGGAAGCTTTGATCCAACAAGGATCACAGGCAAAAGGCTGGTGAAATCCCAGATGGAAGCAGGCCAGCGCAATTAGACACAATCCCGCTTTGTAACTCACGATGTTTTCCCTAAGTAAATGATTGCTAATTTGATATACCAGGAAACACAGCTGATGCTTCTGAAGGAAAAAAAAACCCCTCTGTTCACGAAGACACAGCACTACAGGCCACAGCAAGACTAAGCCAGGCTTAAGGACCAGCAATATTAATGGATTATTGGTGCAGCTGAATTTTCCCTGGGACCACAGCTTCCTTGAAAAGTGCACGAGCCAAGGAGGCATCACAGGGGATGTGAATGGACAGACAGAAAAAGTAGTGGAGAAGGAAATTTCTTTTTAAAGACTAAGATAAACGAGTGGTATGACCATTAGCAGCATATTTTCTTAAGGTTACCCATCAAAAAATTATGAAGAAGTACAAGTCATGTCACCATCACAGACAAATATCACAGAATAGGTAAATTTGGAAGGGACCACAGTGGGTCACCTGGCCCCGCCTCCATGCTTAAGCAGGGTCAAACCATACAGCCTAGATAGCAAGAGAAGCCTGAACAAAGACCACATCTCAAACAGTGCTTCAGACTTTTTAAATATTGCTTTTAAGATTCTGTGCTTTTGGGCATGAACCTCACTGCTTTAAAACTAAAAAAAAAAAAAGGCACAAACACACTTCCAGCCTTGGGATAACTTCAGAAAACCCAGCATTCCACTTAATTGGAGTTTGTGGAAGATCATTTTCGAAGAGGCAGCTTGTGTCCCCTCACTATAGACCAAATGTTCCACTCTTTCCTCATCCAAATTTGAGAGAGAGATGAATTCATCTTCCTTACTCCCTGTTGTGTAGAACAGGTTGTTCGCTAAGTGAAGAAGCCTTCTGGAGCCTTTATTAGGGAAAAATAAGGGACAGAAGCTGACAATTAATAACAGTAAACTCCTGGAGTGACAATGACTGTAGCTTGTCCTCCAAGTTATTACTTTCCCACCCCCCATACAGATCTAAAAATCATGCTTTTCTGTTTGTGTGCTTTCCATCTGTTGCAAAGACAGCAAGAGGGAATATTCCACATGCATTTCTCCCACCATGGAAGAGACATGAGGGGAATTGATATTCCTGTATTGCTGTGCAGCGGCATCCAAAGGCTTCCCTTCGGATCAATATCGGCTGGGCTGGGCTCTCTGTCACCACAGAGGACTTCAAGACCATGCTGTTTACATCTTCAGGCAAAAGCAACTGTAAATGCTTGTAAAAAACACTCTTGGACTTAAAATATAAGCATTAAGATTCTTAAGACTTCAGAGTGATGCAGAGGTGGGGACAACAGAAGGAGAGTCTTGGGCTCTTTCTGTATAAGACATTCCAATTTCCAACCAATCATCAGTACCTCTCCTTCCACATTTGTTTCCTACCTCTGC
Source organism: Oriolus oriolus (assembly GCA_013400235.1). NCBI lineage: Eukaryota > Metazoa > Chordata > Aves > Passeriformes > Corvidae > Oriolus > Oriolus oriolus. The sequence goes on along the minus strand of VXBT01005779.1, from coordinate 82,758 downwards.
GCATCAGTGGGAGACAGCAGCAACCCTAACTAGGTAAAAAAGCCCCTTTTATTTATTACATAACGCAGCACCCTCCTTTTCCTCAAGGCAGAGGGAAAAAAAAAAACCCGAAACAAACCACCCAGGCAGCTTCACTGCAGTTATTGCTACACCTTGAGCCACGTGAGCTTAGAGGATAAACGTTAAGTTTATTTTCACTGATGCCATAAGAAGGAAACCACTGAACAGTCCACCAGGGAGAAAAAGCTCCCACTGATGCAAGTCTGTGGGAAGTACATGAGCCACAGAGCCTGGGAATCTACTGAGCCCCCCCATGCAGAGCTGCCTCCAGCCCTGGGCCCAGCACAGGAAGGACAGGGAGCTGCTGGAGCCAGCCCAGAGCAGGGACACCAAGGGGAGCAGAGGGATGGAGCAGCTCTGCTGGGAGGAAAGGCTGAGGGAATTGGGATTGTTCAGCCTGGAGAAGAGAAGGCTTTGGGGTGACCTCATTGTGGCCTTGCAGTGCCTGAAGGGAGCCCACAGGAAAGATGGAGAGAGACTCTTGACAAGGGCCTGGAGTGACAGGACAAGGGGGAATGGCTTCACACTGACAGAGAACAGGGTTAGATTGGATATGAGGAAGAAATTGTTCCCTGTGAGGGTGGTGAGGTCCTGGCACAGGGTGCCCAGAGAAGCTGTGGCTGCCCTGCTCCATCCCATGGCAGGGGGTTGGAACGAGATGGTCTTTAAGGTCCCTGCCAACCCAGGCCATTTTGTGATTCTATGAATGTTAAAGAAATACTGATTTTCTGTAGGGGCACTGAAAAGATTGGGGAAGTGGGTGCCTGCATCCATGTGTTGTGCGTGCTTTAGTCGATGGGGGCTGACTGCACACAAATCTGTTTGCTGGGAACTCATTTTACACCACCAGAAAACCCAGCAGGTTTTGTTTGTCACATACCAGGGGTGTCCCTCTGGCTGCCCAATCACATCCAGCTCTTACACAACAAGAACTGCAGATTAACCTTCGTGGCTGTGATGGTGCATATGGACTACACTTCCCCAAACACATTTTTTTAATGCCCTCCCAATCCTTTGTTATGAGATTAGTGCAAGCAATTATTCTAATGCCCTCAGCTGTGCAAGGCCACCTCACACACCAAAGCCACCGGTGGAACTCGGTGATTGCCAGGCTCAGTGCTCCAAAGGGCAAGAGGAAAAAAATCGACTTAAAGAGGGTTAGAAAGCCAAACTGCTCATTCATAGGCAGCAGAACAACCCCTTCCATCCAACTGCTCCAATATACAACCCCTCCATTCCAGACAACGACTCACACATTCATTCCTCCTCAGGCACAGTGGCACACGGATATATTTTGCTCCTGTGGGTGCTTGTTACTACTAAATTGCAAAGCATTAGTGGACTTTCCTCCCACCTCCCTATCTTTGACAAAAATACTCTTTTTTTTTTTTTTTTTTAAGAAGTGCTCTTTTCCACCTCAATCTGGTATATTTTTGATAAAGCACGTAGCTCAGCCTTCTTATTTTTTAACTTGGTAGACTCATTTCCATGGAGATCTCTGGAAGGCCAGAGAACAGAACCATCACACTCCCCCCTTCTACCATCCCCACTTGAGTCTGCAGTGCTTTTTTCCAGATTTTCTTTTCATCCTCTCTCTTGTTGCACTTGTGCTTGACTAGAAACTCGTGTTTACCACTACAGCACTCCTGACTCATGCAAAATGTGAGATCCAACATTAACACAATTCATGAGAAGGGAATTAGAGAACAGAGAAAACGATGTCACCCTCTCCATCTCACCACCCACTCCATCCCAGGTCCTTCTGTGGCCCCAGCTGAAGTGGTAACTGAGCACTTCAGTGCCTATCACTTGGTGGATCTATCCCTAAAAAACTCCACGTAGCAATGCACTCATAGATCTATTTAAGTTAGCAATGAACCATCAAGCATGAGCCAAAGAGAACTCTGATATTTATACAGAGAATTAAAAAAAAAAAATATATATATATACTTAAAACCTGGAAGATGATTCTGAAATACCACTACATCATCTGAATCACAGGCTCTTCTGCAGATGTTTCAAATATTGTGCTCTAGTGCTTCCCAGGTACTTCATGGGTCATCTGGGCCTGCTCAAAGGCACTGGCATTCTTCAGAAGGCTGAAAATTTGCATCTCTAACAGGCTTTAGGAATTAGGGGTGGGATTTACCCTGCTTCTGTCCAGTGATTTATGGACTCACTGAACAACTCAGCCAGTGATCTGAATTCCCATTGCAGTCACTGGGGTCAAACTGGTATTTCTGCAGCACGATCCACTTACTGTCAGGTCAGCATTTAAGGCTGTCCACGAATCACACCCAGCAATTCCTTTTCCTCTCAACTGACTGTAAAAAAACCAGAGTGAGCCAAATGCAGTGCTCATAGTCTAGAAAGGAAATCATCCCTTGCTCTGAGCAACCTGGTCCAGTGGGAAGTGTCCTTGCCTATGGCAGGGGGTTGGAACGAGATGATCTTCAAGGTCCCTTCCAAATCAGGCCATTCCATGGTTCTATTATTAAGTACTGTTAATTGCTCTAATAGTTTAGCACTGATTTGCAGCCTGGCCCCCCATTGTCACTCACAATAATGCACAGACGGCATTCACAAGGGCACACAAAAATGGAACCCCCTAAACCCAAGCAGTACAGTGAAGGGATACAAAAATTACTTCAGAGACTCTTTGAGAGAAATATAAACAAGATTAATGCTTTCTTTGTCATTTGTTCTCCCAACAAGAGAATCAACATGACTCTGCTGCCCTGGCCAACTCAGATCTTCAGGTATTGTTTATTAGCTACATAAATACAAATATTATATATATATATACAAATAACTTCCTACCCACATTGCAGCCCTAACTGCTTCTGTAACTCTGAATTTTCTTTTTTTTTCTTTTGGCAGACTTCAAGAAGCCAGAATGAAGTGAATGTCACCAAATGCTTTCACAAATTGTTTTCACAAGCTGGATTCTGATCTATTTAAAGGCCTAAAAAGGTAGATACGCAGCGGGAAGGAGAAGTGGGTAGCGGTGCTGCTGGAGAACAGCACTAAAAGCCAAGAAGGGGAATACACAGAGCAACCAGTTTGATGATGCAGCCACCAAATGAGTCTTCAGCCAGGTTGTGTAGGAGGGTATAACAACCGTACCGATTCTGAAAATTGGAAACACCAGAAAGATACTAAACCATACCCAGCACTATCTAATCTTGCAGCATTACACAGGCAGGCTCTCAAGTGAGGGAGAACAACAACCATCTCCAGGCATTTGGGATTCTCACAGGACAGACACAGGATGGAGAATCAAAATGGGAGTCTACAAGTAAAACTGATGAATTTAAGTGCAAAAAAACGGCACAAGTGTCAACCAAAATGTCCTAGTGGTAAGATTTGGAAAACAGCCTCTTCAGAGGTATGACATAATATAAAAAGCATTCTACAAAGCAGTCTTTTCTTATAAGGAAGAAAAGAGGTTTAAAGAGATGTCTAATACAGGGATACAGGTCATGTTGTTATTTATAAAATGGTGATTCCTGACATTATTTCTAGTATATTCCTGGACTTTATCTTTCGTCAGTGACGAAATGGCAGGGTGAGTGGTACAAGAGTCCCTTCAGGCTTCTGTTCTGCAGAACTGTATGGAGAAACTAGGACGAAATTCAGGAGTTAAATACAATCACCCTCAGCAGAAGCTTTTCCCAGTGCAGCCCTTGTGTCAATACACTGAGAAGAAACCCAGGGGGTTATTTTCACTACTGATCACAGAAAGGCTGAAGTTATCAAGGACCTCTGGAGGTCACCTGGTTCAATCCCTTGCTCAGGTAGGGCCAGCCACAGCTGCCTGGTCAGGACCATGACCAGTCAGCCTTGGAATATCTCCAAGGTTCAAAACTCCAAAACCTCCCTGGGCAACCTGTGCCAGTGCTCAGTCACTCTCATCCTTAAAAAAAACCCAAACAAACAAAAACCCAACCAAATAACAACCAAAAAACCAGTTTCTGTTCTAGTTTGTACCCACTGCCTTTGGTCCTGTGGCTGGGCACCATGGAAAAAAGCCTGGCTCCACCTTATTTACCTCCTCCCATCAGATAATTCTGGTAAGATCTCTCAAGAGTTACAGCACTCTCAGCTTTTCCTCACAGCAGAAATGCTCCAGTCCCTTCATCAGACTCTCTCCAGCACATCCATGTCTTTCTTTAACAGGCACCCAGAAGGGAAGACAATACTGCAGGTGTGGCCTCACCAGTGCTAAACACAGGGGAAGGATCCCCTCCTGGACTGGCTGACAATGATCCTCCTGACACAGCTCAGGATACTTCTAACTTTCTTTGCTGCGGGAGTACACTTGGCTCACATCCATCCCAGTGCCTGCCAGGTCCTTCCCTGCCAAGCTGCTTCCCAGTCACTCGGTCCCCAGCAAATACTGGTGCCTCTTCCTCCCCAGGTCCACAGGACTTTGCACTCCTCCTTCCTGAACTCCAGGAGGCTCCTGCCACCCACTCCTCCAGCCTGCTCAGGCTCCCCTGGATGGCAGCACAGCCCCCACGGACACCAGCCACTGCTCCCAGCTCTGTGTCTGCTGTGGGAATACTCTGCCCCATCATCCAGATCATTAATGAGGATGTTGGGCAGGATTGGACCCAGTTAGAGGCCTCCATTTAGACTCAGTGCCACTGACCATCCCCTTCAGCCTGTCCCCTGTCTCCTTATTTACCCCGCCTTCATTCAGCTCTGCTGTGAGGGACACAGTATCAAAAGCCTCACTGAAGTCCATGTGGACAATGTCCACTGCTGTCCCCTCATCTACCAAGCCAGTCATTTCCTCACAGAAGGTTGTCTGGGTTAGTCAAGCACAACATCCCTTTGGTAAATCCATGCAGCCTCCTCTTGATCACCTTCCCGTGCCTGGAAATATCTCCCAGGGAGACTTATTCTGTCGCTTTCTCCACAGATCAAGGTGAGCACGACCAGCCTGTGGTTCCCTGGGCTCCTCCTTCCTGCCTGCTCATGGAAAGGAGCGGGAAGAGTATGAGGACATTCTTTCCAAGAAAAGGAGGCTGACAAGTGTCTGGCATCTCCCCTGTGTTCCAAAGGAGGGAATGTTAGATCCAGCCATATCCTCAGCAACATTCCACTGGTAGTTTGAGGACTTCAATGCCATCTAAATAATCTACTTCCATTTGAACTTCCCCAAAAGTGACTATTTTTCCCTCCACAAGAACAAAAATGTCTGACACAGGCATCCAGCAGCCCTCAGGAAAAAAAGGAACTTCACATGCTGATAGGAACACATTATGGCACGGCAGCATACAAACAACAAAAGTACCTAGAAAGCTAATAATTAAGGAAAGGTATCTTCCATCTAACCCCAATGCCTTTTTTGAAAGCAGATGGTCTGGAGTCTGAAATAAAACCAGACTTCCCCCTGACTGCCTCCATCCCCCATTACTTGATTAATTTTCCTCAAAGCATTTGGGTGTAACTGAACTCCAGTCGTTGAATCAGCTACAAAATAAACATGTCTTGCTGTCCTTAGGCTGAGCTGCTGCATCTTGAAATAGTATTCCCGTCGAAGTTAAAGTCCATTCAGTGCAAGAATTATTAATAACTCCTTTTATTAACGTTCCTTTGGCTGAACTGTTTGGGGTCAGCTAAAAATGTTTTCCTCGGTAAGGGGATATTCTGGAAGAAGCAGTGTTCTATCAGTTGAGAAGGCAAACCCAGTGAAAACAAATAAAAAGATATTGTAACAATCCAGGATTACAGAATGTGCCCGGTTTGGGGTTTGGTTGGGTTTTTGGGTGTTTTTGTTTTGGTTTGAGGTTTTTTTGGCTGGGGTGGGGGAAGTTCTTTTTACTTTTAAGTCCACACCAAAATACACTTTAAATACTTATCTCAGATACCTGAATCAGCAGATGGCATCAGTTTAAATGATGCATTTCTTCAAAACTACATGGAAACGTGCACACAATCAGCTGCTGCTGGGCAAATACTATCTGCAAGGTGCAGCTCTAACCAATGGCACAGCTATTTGTGCAGCATTATTGATCACCAGCAGAGATGGCAGCTTCATGCAGCAGGGCACAGAGAGTGAAGTGCTGCCCTGTTTTCTGTCTGCACCAGAACAATGCCACTCAGCATTATCTAACTGGGATTATCACCTGACTGGCAGCAAGAAAGCCTGATGAATCGTTTTTATTCCCAAGCACATTAAAATGTGAAAGGGCACTGCATTAGGTCCTTCCAGTGGAAAACCTTACTTCTTCATGGAAGAGCCTTCATCAGTATCAAGTTTCACCTTTCACATAACTCACTGCAAATCTATCCTGCATACCAGAACAACTTCTACTTTTACTGGTAAGCACCTAAACCTTCATTCACCTCTTCAGGAGAGAAGTTACTCTCAAAACCAGCAGTTGGGACTTGCACAAAAGCTCAGTTACCTCTGAGGGGCTAATACAACTCCTGGGATTCAGCAGGTTCCCACTAACTTATGTGTGGAAAAGCTACGTGCCACCGACAGAACAGAGAGCAGCATCCTACTCACTTCAACACATCCCTGCAGCTGCACAGAAAGCAAGCAGCAAACCAAAAATTGTCTCTGAGACGCTTTCACACTGACTGCAAACCCAGCATTTCCAAGAAAGCCTTGATTAAGTCCTGGAGACAAGCCAGATAGAAAATGAAGCACTTCTATGAAAATTATAGTCACTGATTCGTTTCTATTGGCTGCAAAGTTGTTTGTTTAAAAACGTTTCATTCCCACCACACATTTCAAGTAAACAGGTACACAGAAAGCTTCAGGACTTCTTCATCCTTTCCCCTCTCTCTCTATTTCCTCCCCACCTCCCCCAGTCCTTAAGCTTCTCTCAGCAGCTTGCAAACATTACCTCCTTCTCCCACCGTACACACACCGATCCCCTCCTTCCAGCAGAACTGGGGACAAGCATGAGCTGGGCATAGAAACACAGAATGGTTTGGGTTGGAAGGGATTCCAACCCCCTGCCATGGGCAGGGACACCTTCCACTATCCCAGCTTGCTCAGAGCCCCATCCAGCCTGGCCTTGGACACTGCCAGGGATGGGGCAGCCACAGCTTCTCTGGGCACCCTGTGCCAGGGCCTCACCACCCTCACAGGGAACAATTTCTTCCTCATATCCAATCTAACCCTGCTCTCTGTCAGTGTGAAGCCATTGCCCCTTGTCCTGTCACTCCAGGCCCTTGCCAAGAGTCTCTCTCCATCTTTCCTGTGGGCTCCCTTCAGGCACTGCAAGGCCACAGTGAGGTCACCCCAGAGCCTTCTCTTCTCCAGGCTGAACAATCCCAATTCCCTCAGCCTTTCCTCCCAGCAGAGCTGCTCCATCCTTCTGATCCCCTCGGTGTCCCTTCCCTGGTTCAGCACTGAAAGCAGAGGGAAGTGGTGACTTGAACTGCCTGGCCTCACTATTTCAGAAGGGGCTGATTTTCCTGCCTGGTGACTACACAGCACATCTGCTACGTCAATTAATTTATCACAGGGATTTTGTTTGCTTGCTTTTGAGCAAAAGAATGAAAGCATTTTCTTGGGGAAGAAAAACCACTTGGTATAGTCTGCAAAAATGGGTAGTTTTCATCCAATTCAACTTAATTCATAATTCATCCTAATTGATGATACAAGGAGTCTGTCTGAACAAGTGCATGTTCGTGAAAAAGTAAAATGACCACAATGAATCACTTAACACATCTTCATGTGAAGTGGGAAAAGCATTCCTAGGACAGTTATTCCTCTTTTGGTAAAGCAAGGTGAGCCCCAACCCCACCCTAGCACACACACACCTTGTGTGGGACTTCCAAGGCAAGATCTCAGTCACCTTTAGAACCACAGGACCATTAATGTCGGAAAATATGGCCAAAATCATTAAGTACAACCTTTGAACAATCACCACCTTGTCAACTAAAACATTAAGTGCAACATCCAGTTGTTTCTTGGACGCCTCCATGGATGGAGACTCCGCCTCCCTCCTGAGCAGCCCCTTCCAGTGCCTGACCACCCTTTCCAGGAAGAAATTCCTCCTGATGTCCAACCTGAGCCTCCCCTGGCACAGCTTGAGGCCGTTTCCTCTTGTCCTGTCCCTGTTCCCTGGGAGCAGAGCCTGATCTCCCCCAGCTGTCCCCTCCTGTCAGGGACTTGTGCAGAGCCAGAAGGTCCCCCCTGAGACTCCTTTTCTCCAGGCTGAGCCCCTTTCCCAGCTCCCTCAGCCCCTCCTGGTGCTCCAGCCCCTTCCCCAGCTCCATTCCCTTCTCTGGACACGCTCCAGCCCCTCAATGTCCATCTTGTCCTGAGGTTCCCAGAGCCGCCCCAGGATCTGAGGTGTGGCCCCAGCAGTGCCCAGCACAGGGGACAGTCACTGCCCCGGCCCTGCTGCCGCCCCATGGCTGGCACAGCCCAGGTGCCATTGGCCTCTTGCCCCCCTGGGCACACCTGGGCTCATGTCCAGCCGCTGTCCCCAGCACCCCCAGGAGAATGCTCCACGTGAGACTCTGCTACCACTTAAAGGACAGGGCCCCACCTTTTGCCCAGCCCATAAATTTGGATATCCCATCCTTCTCCCACTCCCCCATTTTCTCCCAGCACCACCAGTCTTCCAGCTCCATGGTGACTGAATCCACAGGCTGATGAAGCTGAAAGCTGAGTTTGCAGCCAAGCTCGGGGAGCTGATGTGAGTCACAGCACAGCTTCCAGAACACCCAAGTGGAGTTGGGCTTGCTGGGAACGTTAGCTGAGCGCAGGCAGAGGAGCTGCTCCTTTTGGCGGCACATCACACGTAATTCAGTCAGGGTGAGCTGGCTGTGAAGCCACACTCCCAGTCAAACACTTCTTTTACCTCAGCTCCAAAAGCTGCAGCCACAGAGCAAAATCCACGCAGCCAACAGGTTGCGAAGCTCCCTGGCCTAAGGACCGAGTTTTCATCTATCCTTGTACAACCCCCACAGCCAAAAGGCACCCCAGCTCAAGTGACATTCTTGAGCCAGCTCAGCTTTCAAACTTTAAATTATTGCAATCACTTCTCCCAGATCCACGCTGATCATGCCACATCAGGGCCCAGCTCTTGCTTCTCCACAGAAAACAGACATATGTTCTTTGAGAGTTTTTCACTCCTAAGCATACCCTGTCCCCAATAACCAAGATCTTGGTTCTTTTCCCTCTGAACCCCATCAGGGCTTTCTGCCATCTGCTGTGTCTGTGACAGATGCTTGTATAACTGACAGATCAAGCTAAATATAAGATACCAACACCCCCGTATGCTCCAAACATTCCAAGTTTAGCGCTCCTGTTGTAAGTGAGGCCTAAATATAGTGAGATAAACCAAAAACATCTTTTATGTTGAAGCATTCCTAAGACTGATGACACCTCAGCACAAGTCCTCCAAAGCTTAGCAGGGAAGGGAGGGGACAACATCTCCTGAGGGTGTTATTGGGAGATTAAAAGCATCATTGCCAAGGCTGTAGCAAACCCTTCCCCCACGTGAGGACACTCTGCTCTGAAGCAGCACAGCTGAGCTGTGCTTGCCACCACGGCTACAAATCCAGAGTGCCATGGAAGCTGCCTGATGGAGAGCAGCGCTCCGCAGGCAGCACCAGCCCGGCCTGGGAGGGGACTGACACATCTTCTACTCCTCATCTTGCTCAGCAGAGGAAAACTGTCCTCTTTTCTAAAGCTCCAGGCACCTACATAGGTAGAAAAGCTGTCCTGTTTCCGCC
>VXBT01005779.1:48301-72933 GCA_013400235.1 Oriolus oriolus | reverse complement strand
TCATGTCCTAAGGGGCAGTGAAATCAAGGAGCAGAGACCCTTTGCAGGCTGAAGAACACTCAGCAGCACAGGAACTGCTGTCTCTGGAGAGCTTTTCACCTTGAAGTAACTCACAGTGCTTCATGGACTCCAAGCAGATGCCATGTCACTCACCCCAGAAACCCAGGCACCCACAGTGTAAGCTGGCAGCCGCTTAGGCAGGCTCAGGAGGGAAAAAGCACTTTTAATGTGGAAGTGGAACATACCACTGAGCAAAGAGCATCAGGGAGGAGGGAGAGGCACATTTAAATAAGGAAAAACAGGTGCTCCCACTAGACTTCAGCCAGCTACCCTGTCCTGAGAGGTCTGTTGACCACAAGGACCCAAACCTTCTTTTTTTTTTTGTCTCAAAAACCCACTGATGACACAAACATTGCACTGTTGCACCATTGTGATGCCCAGATGCAGACACAGTGCATCTGATGAACCAGAGCTACAACACCACAAACTTCTTCCTTCCAAGGAGTTTCACTTAGGAATCTCCTATTCAGGCCCTGTTTATGTAACAATACAAACTGTTTTGTGCATTAAGTGCAACCTAAACTTCTCACACTGTTTGTGCAGTCCTGCTTGCTGCAAACAAACCTGAGCTGTCTCTTGTGACTCTGCATTTAATTTCCACTGAAGACAACGACTGAGCTCTGGGTGACTTCAGTGAGCTTTAGAGCAGAGCCCAAAGGGTTGAACACCCCTCTCCAACAACAGAGAGCTGGCTAAAAACCTAAATGCTGTGCAGCATCAACCAGAAAGAACATCCCTCACCTACCAGCTCCTCAAACATAAAGAACAACTTGGTTAAGTGAAGCAGGGAGGACATTGTGCCTCTAAACAAAAGAGTTCTCTTATTTTACAAGAGGTCTCCCTTCTGCATTTTGATATAAGCTAACAAGCACAAAGATATCCATACTCCATTGCTAGGAGCACTCCTGTGCTCAAAACAACCAAAGCTACTGACAGCACACATCCAAAATCCACCCAGGAGAGCCAAAGACAAGACTAGGTACAAGCACAACTGCAACACAAGTCAGACTGAGCCTGGTGCCTCCAGCCAGAGGAGTTACCAGTGTATATCAGGTGTGCTGTGGAAGCCTCAGGTGATCAGGTTATTTAAGTCCTATTAGCACCCTCAGGATCATGACACCACGAGCAGGAGGGCAGCTGAAAATTGTAAACGAAGACGCAGAGAATTGCCACACAGGTGGGCAAAATTCCTGCTGCATGTTCCCAGAGCCCAGTCTTCAAAGGGCTGAGAGCCATGGCGGACAAACCATGGGCTGAAACACTTGGCACAAGCCAAGGCACAGCCTCTCTCCCCACAATGCCTGGATGATGCACAGCCCTGAAGCCCTCAGCATTCCTCTGTCCCTGGTAGGTCCCACACTGTGACCTCTCTCCTGCTGCATTCCTGGCACGGGAAGGATAGGCAAGGTGATTCCTGAGCTCCAGCCTCCAGCTGTCAGAACAATCTGAGATGTCTTGCTCTCTCTCCTGTCCCTTTTTACTCAGGTAGCACCTATTCTCAACACAGAAGTGTTGGCTGGAATTGAAGGAGTTTGGGCTGGGATAATTTTCTTCTCAGGAGCTAGTGTGGGGCTGTGTCTCAGGTTTGTGCTGGAAACAGCGTGGGTAACACTGGGATGTTTTAGTTCTTGCTGAGCAGGGCCTGCACAGAGCAAAGATCTTCTCTGCTTCTCACCGGTGAGCGGGCTGGGGGTGCACCAGGAGTCGGGAGGGGACACAGCTGGGACAGCTGATCCCCACTGACCAAAGGGACATCTCCTACCACAGCACACACGAGGAGGAGGAGGAGGAGGGGAAATGGGGATGTTGGGAGCGATGGTGTTTGTTTTCCCAAGTAGGCATTGCACTTGATGGAGCCCTGCTTTCCTGCAGAGAGCCGAACCATGGGCAGTGGTGAATGAATTCCATGTTTTTCTTTGCTTGCAGCCCACGAGTTTTCTCACTTCCACCTTCCAATTCTCTCCCTCATCCCACTGTGTGGCAGTGAGTGGCTGTGTGGGGCTGAGCTGCCAGCTGAGGCTAAACCATGACAAAATGTCATGCAGACCAGCCTCCTGCCCAGAGCAGCACCACCATCAATGCTAGACCAGGTCACCTCCAGCTTCATCCAGCCAAATCCTGGAAATTTCAAAGGCTGGAGTTGCCCAGCAGCTCTCCAGGTGACTCATTCCACTGCTAAACTACCCATGTGGTGACTTTTATTTTTTTTCTCATGTCCATGCTGAACCTCAGTAACCTCACTGGAGACCTCACACGGGGATTTCTCTCCAATTTAATGTCTTTCCCCTTTCAGATAGCTCCCAGCCTTATCCACTGAACTCCCACACGAACACACACTGCCTTGCCCTTACATTTTCAAAGGTTTATATAGGACATATAGCTGTAAAGCTCCTGTTAAATATGACCTAATTTAGTTCCAAGTTTAGCATTACCAGGACATTTTCAGGGATGGGAATTTCACGGCCCTGTGACTGTGCAGCAGCCATGTGATTTTATGAAATAGCATTCAAGTGCAACATTTTCAGTAAGGCACTCCAGAAGAGGATGTTTACAGGGGATCTCTGTTTTCTGGGCTTTCTGGGGTCCCAAAAGTTACTGAGCACCATTTGGCTGCCTCAGGTCCAACACAAATTTGTGATTCTATTTCAGGCCTGCCTGCATCACAGAATGCCCACAGAGCTGTCAGACACCTCAAGCATTATTTCAGAAGCATCGCAGAGAGACCGTGCAAAAGGTCAAGAGATCTGAGTCCCAGGAGCACCAAGTGCAACGCCAGCCCTCCCAAATATGAAAGAAGCAAGCTGGGCAAATCCTGCCTCTACATCCTCAGTGGAAGACAAAAAAATCAAAGGCAGCCTGCAAACTGTGAGGCTCCAAGTGCCCTTGGTCACACTGTGCAGCTCCCTTTGAAGCCAGCAGGACCACAGCAGAAAACACCTCTGAGATGCTGCAGTGGTTTCTTGAAGCATCGTTTTGCTTTAGAGGGGAAAAAAAAAACCACCCCAAACCATGAAATCCACGTTGGGTTGTGCATCCTCACAGAAGGACAAAATGAATGGGCATAAGGAGGCAGGAGATGCAGTGTGGGCGAGGCTCAGCACAGCACTGAACGGCGCCTCGAGAATTACACTTGAAATAGAATTTGGACATAATGAGTGGAATGGTATCAGAGAGCACCAACACTTTGGAGGTGGTAAGAGCTCCTTGATTACATCAGTGTAAACACCTGGATTTCAAAGGAGGGAAGCAACAGAAATCAGAATGGGAAGGAGCAGCCTGGAAAACCTACAGAGTAATGACAAAATCTGATTTTTCACTGGCCAGGACATCAATGCTGAAGGAGAGCCACGGTTTTCAGAGCAATCTGGCATATTCAGACAATGCAAAACTGGATGAACACTGTCACCTGACATGGCCAAGCTGCCTGTGTCCTCTGCAGGGTTTCTCTGAGTGGGGAGATGAGTGAGTGGGCAGAGAGCCCCACTTAGCCAGGGAGCTACAGAAACAGCTTTACAGCCACATCACAAATGAAGGGCCCAGGAGTCAATGAACTAATTTAAGCTACAGCTCCTCTGCAGACATAAGGTCCATGTCTACACAGTGCCTTAAATAGCACACAGTATGGATTCTCCAGCTGGCCCCATGTAGAGAAACTGCACAGAGAGAGAGAGGGAGACCATGCCTCAAATTATTGCACTGATTTCTGGGCTCATCTCCATTGCAAGCGTAGAAGGAACCTGGAACAACTCCACTCAAGTGTGACAAAAAGCACTTCAAGGGCTCTGTTTATGAAGAAATTATTTCTGCCCTAATTTTACCCCCCCTCCCTTTTGCTTTCAGAGATCTGCCCAGTCTCTCCCAGACAAAATTTTACATGGAGTCGAGGTAAAAAAGCCAAGGGGAGTGACAGACATCTGCCATGCACTTGGGAAGTGTGGGGAATGAACTGTCACAGCAGGGAAAAGTCACAGGAAAAAGAAAACGTAGGATATCACATTTTCCAGCAATTAAACCCTTTCTGAAGATGTTTGAATGGCAACAAGGATTGCTGAGGATTTTTGTCTCTCCCATAAAACTGGGAACTCCAAGGTCCCATGCTCAAAGGACTGGATTTGTATCTTTTAGATGTATTAATCAAGAGTTACTCTGAGATAAGATTAAAATGCTCTCTAGAATGGGCAAGCAGGAGTTCATTGAGCAGGGAATTTCTTTGGGCCTAATCACTATGCTGACGGGATTCCCATTACTAGAAACTTATGGTTACAATCCATGTAAGCCCAGAAAAGGATCAAAATATTAATCATTTTGTCTGGCTGGAAATTATCCATCAAAGCCTTGTTCAGCCAAAAAATGGGATAAAAATTGAGTTATCTTGTCTATAAAACATTGATGTTCAGAGAGTCTCTAAAGACTCTGGGATTTCTGTTGACCCCCCCAGTGAGTTCTGTTCTCCCTACACGACAGTTCTGCTCTCTCCCCCACAGCAAGCAGAGAAAGCTGTGGCTGAACTGGAGCTGTGGGAGGTGGTACCCTCTGGAAAAGCTGAGCCTGTGCTGCAGCAGCTCTACACAACCCCCCTTTTGGCAGGAAAACAGTCAGTTTCACAGGTAATGATTTAATAAATCAGGGAGCTCACTAGAATGAAGCCTGCTAAATGTGTGAGCAGTTTTTTCAGTTCCCTTTCACCCTCCAAAAACAAAAAAGTATTTGTCCATAGACTAGAAGACAAAATAGGTTTTTGTTTGGGGACTTTTTTTTTCTTCTTTTTGGACAGCCAAATGTTTTCTTCTGCCAGCAAGAGAACTCTTGGATGTGTTGCTGAAAAATTCTGGAGAAAAGAGAAAGGTTCGACTTCAAATCGTGGTTTTTGCATGTTTGAAATATCTTTTCAGCTAGTTTTTTCTAGTTGAGAGATTTTTGTATTGTTGAAAGTAATTAAACTGAGGAAAGTGGAAGTTCCTCTCTCTTCTACGTCAGCTGGTGGTTTGTGAAAACATCACTACTTCCAGAATTTGATGGAATATCCTTTAGGCCAAAGTTTCATGTCTCTTCCGCCTGACAAGCAGGGAAGTGAGCTCTGTTCTGTGACACACCTGCTTTGTGTGACTCCAGGCCTCTTCATTTTCCCTGACTCTTACTCACACCAGAACTTCTTCACCTGGACAAAACCCAGCACCCCTCCTTCCACTCCTCAGGAAATCAGACTTCAGGTCAGAGGGTTCCTTGAACCAGAAGAATCTAAGAGTCATTTTTTTCCCCCTGATTCTGCAGAAACTGCTAGTCCCAGATGAGGACCCCCAGCCGGTAACTTTGTCCATGTTCTTCTTCATAGGCAATGATTGACTAGAATGTGGATGTGAGTGATTTGTAACAGCGCATTCCAGCGCAGAGTTTGTCCTTTGTGCCTGGATTTTTACAGTGGCAGCATCTGTTTCACGCTGCCATCAAATCACAGTGATGTTTCCACTCTCTCCTCAGGCTATGATGAATGTAATTCTCCAATGTTTGCCTGAATCCCACACAGCACTAATCAGCAATTATCAAAAGCAGCAAACACAAATAATTAAGATATTTCCACGGCATGCAGGCACAGTCTTCTCTGGGATGAGTGCCTCACACTGCCATGGGTAGAGATTTTGTCTGTACCACCCAGGAGAAACCCTGAGGGGAAGAGCAGCTTCATTTCCATGTCTTGACCCCAACTCAAGCGAAACAGTGTGGATGAGGCATCCAAGTGATTTTATGTTTTCAGAGGAAACAAGGGGCTTAAAAGTGACACCCTCTGCTCCATAATCAGCCCTGCAAACACGGAGAAGCCCAAGCAGGGGATGCAACAGCATCAAGTACCTTTAGTATCTGACATGATTATCAGTGCTACGGCAGATCAACCAGTGCCCCTCATCCCCTCACTCCCAACTGCTGCCAAATACAGCCCAACACCAAGAGATTCCAGTCTCCCTTGCACTGACGCGTCGTTTCTCAGTCACATCTCCCTGTTTGCTCCAGTCTGGGCTCCTCAGCCAGCCTGTAATGCGCTGCAGCCAGGGGCTCCTATCAAACTTTGACGTGGAGGATTTATTTTTGTTACCATGTAATATTTCCTCCCGCTGCAATTAGAGGGATACTAAATAAGCACGCTTACATATTCAAGTGCACTTATCTCAAATTCCCAGGAAAAATCAGTGGATCTGTGTGAGTGTGCTGAATGGGTGGGAATGCTTGCTGAAAAGCCTACACACCCAGCTCCCCTCTCCTCTCTCCAGCTTATTTTTGCTGCTGAAATCACCATTCCAATTTGGACCTGCTGTAAAATGGCAGAGCTTAGAGGAAATCAATGGACCCACAGCAGTTCCCATGACCCAAAAACCCTTTATTCATACCCCATTATAAATCGAGCAGGTTTGATTTGACCACTGGTCTACTGAAAGTCCAGACCTGTGAACCTCTCTTCCCAGAATGTGCATCTTATTTAAATCTCTGCTTTAATCTTTATGTGTGTAAATCTGCACAGAACTGACTCCATTCAAGTGACTTGAATCAGCATCAGCTCAAATGGGTGTCCTCCATGTGAATAATTCCTTAAGGGACAAGAAAGATTTTGCCTGCAGATTTTGCATTTTGGTTCTTGCCTTAACCAAAGCCTTAAACAAAGAAAGAAAGAGTCTTGTGTATTTTTATATATATCTCAAGGGTATTTCTCATTTCTGTAACTACCTGTTTAACTCTTGAAAGACATGCTGACCATCACCTTTTAGGTTTTAAAGCAAACTCTCTGTACCAGAAACCACGATGAGGCTGCACATGAGAATGTATCTATAAGGTGATTTAGATGACCATACATATAAATTCTCCAGGGTTTCTGTGCCTTCTGCAGTGATGCCTTTCCCTGGTCTTAAAATTAAGAGAGCTGAACACAGTTAAGAGGGAAAAAGGGTTTTACCTCGGTATTTATTTAAGGCTCCTCAGGTGCGCCAAAATGCACATCGAAATGCACCCCAAAATCCCCACCAAAAATGGCCACCCACAATGTGATGTGTGTGCAATTATAGGCCTTGCAAATCAGCACATCTATCAGAGATTCCCCAGTGAGGGACTCCAGTGAGACCCCTCAGCGAGGAACCTTCCCCTGGCTGGGCCTGTCTTTGTTTACAGAATGTGTTCTGGAAAGGCCCTCGGTGTCTGGGGTTTCCAGAATGTTTGGTCTCTTGGCTTAATGGAATATTGGGTCTGAGGGAAGTTATCAAATTTAAACAATTATAACTATGTGGGCTAAAAGCACTAAGAATACATAAAAGCTATATAAAAGAGTGTATAAAAGGGGTATAAAAGAAAAAGCAAAAAAATCATCATGGCATTAGCAACCCCGAGTGCTAGAGGACAGACAACAAGACTGCCAGTCACACCAGCCTGGGACAGACTCCAAGCTCCTAACCTGGCATGGATGTGCAGGGATGGACCTCCAAATGCCTCTGCCCGGATTCACAGTTCCTCGTGATCACACTGCCCCACTTGTGATCACACATCCCACAGAGGTATCAAAGGGCTGGGAACATCTGCCATATGCTCAGGAGAGGCTGGGAGAGCCGAGACTGTTCCTGGAGAAGGGAAGGCTCAGGAGGACCCCACCAATGTCGATAAATCCGTGATGGGGGAGGGTGTAAAGAAGACGGAGCCAGAGTATTGTCAAGAGTATCCAGTGACAGGCCAGGGGTCAATGGGCATGAACTGGACAACAAGGAATTCCACAGAAACATAAGAAAAACACTGGGTTTGAATGCGAAGGTGGTTGAACAGTGGAGCACGTTTCTCAGAGAGGCTGTGAAATCTCCATCCTTGGAGATGTTCAAAACATGACTGCACATGGTCCTTTGCAGCTGGCTCTAGGAGACCCTGCTTGGGGCACAGAGGTTGGACTGACAATCACCACAGATCTCCTCCAAACTCAGCACTTCTGTGATTCTGTGCTACTGCTGAGCAAGAAAATGACAATTTTCAGTATCTGGCCCAACACAAATGAAAACATCACCTCATAACTACGATTATTTGCTAAAGAGTGCAAAGATGAAGTATTTACAGATACCATCCATTCTGAAACTGGGAACACAAGAAATGACATGGGACAGGGTGGGGAGGGGAGGCAAGGGCACAGCAGGGCAAGGATCAGGATGCCCTGAACTTTAACTGCTCTTCAAATTGTAACATTTCTTCAGCCTCCTAAGAGGACAAAAGTGACTCCATGGGCCACGCACCAAGAGGTCCATGTGGCCCAGGGCTGTCAGACAAGTACCATATTCCTTGGAGAACCGCAGAGAAGGGGAGCATTGGGAGAGGTCTCCAACTTACCCCTCGCGGTGATTCTGCTCCAAAGGCCGAAGTTCAGGCAACCACAGGGACCCCAAGGAACTCTCGTGTGCCCTGGAGCCTGGGACACCAGGAATTCTATCTCCACCAGTCAGGTAGTGATGGAGGCAGCGCTGGTACCCAGATTTTGTCAGAGCTAATTGTCACGTGCGTCGGACAGCGAATTTGTAGATGTGGCTGGTTTTATGTAGCTATTTATCCTCAAGACTGGGAAGGCTCAAACAATCACTTGGAAGGCTGGAACTTGCTCACAGCATCAGTAGATTATAATGTCTCTTCATCATATTTATGATCAGAGAGACATTCACCAAACCCACTTCCTAGCAGACCCATAAACTTCCTGCTTCTACGGAGCTTTATTTCATGCTACCCAAAAGAAACCCTGAAAGAAAGAGTGCAGCAAAGAGTAAATCAGTCTTCTATTCATGCAATAAAAAGTATTGCCTGGAAAAGTTCAAACAAATGGAAATAGCAAGACCTTTTTATGTCTCAGTTTCCCCATCAGTCACAATCTCATCTTCCAGAGAGATGCTGCTCGCACAGGTTGTAAATAAAATGAGTCAGAGAGCTTTTCTCCCATTTATCCACAAAACACCTGCCTCGCTCCAGATGTTACTGAATAGAAATAATCAGAGAGGGCTTTGTTTTAGACACTAATCACCAAGATTACATTAAAAAAATAAAAATGCTTGGTTTTACTCATGTTTTTAGTGTAGTCACACTCTGGGATCCAGGGCTCCATTTTACTTGGTGTTTCACACCAGCAGTTCCTGTCTTGAGTGGGTAAGAAAGCACGGGAATCTCATCTGGACTAACCACAGAACATCACTCAAGCAACAGCATCTACTGCTTTCCCACATGTCACTGTTAATGCAATTCCTGCTCGGTAACATATTAAGAGGTGCTGAACTCCACAGGAATTTAGGGCACTTGGAAAGATCAGCTCTGAAATGCACGGGGACTCACAGACAAATGCCCTCAATTGCTCCCTGCTGCCATAAGCGGCTTTTGTACTACAATTTCATGGCTCTTTCATGCTCATTCACTTCACACTGGAAATCTCACAGGGCCACTGGCTTCCCCAGAACCCAGCCCATTTCAACGAGCTGAGCATCTAAAGTGGTCCTTAGTCTCCCTTCCTGCTACAGAGACAGGGGCTTCATTCCCTCCCGTGGCACCATCCTGTAAGGAGTGACAGGACAAGGGGGAATGGCTTCACACTGACAGAGAGCAGGGTTAGATTGGATATGAGGCAGAAATTGTTCCCTGTGAGGGTGGTGAGGCCCTGGCACAGGTTGCCCAGAGAAGCTGTGGCTGCCCCATCCCTGGCAGTGTCCAAGGCCAGGCTGGATGGGGCTCTGAGCCACCTGGGATAGTGGAAGGTGTCCCTGCCCATGGCAGGGAGATGATCTTTTAACAATCTATGATTCTATGACTCTCCCCCACCCTGAAACAAACAAAAAAAATCCCCTGGGATGTATCTAATACAGCTCTGTGTGATGTAGAGGAGTTGGTCACATCCTGCCAGCCACGATGCTCTGAAAGGATCCAGCTGTTTTAATTGCTTTGTCATCATCACTGCTCATCAGTGTTTCACCATGGAGTGTAAGAAGTCTTAAAGCTGGGTGTAAGTTTTGGTGCAATTTAGACTGAAATTGAGGAGACTCACCTCCAAAGTGCACGTAGGTTATGTTTGTACAAAAAAAAAAAAATGCTGGTATGTGTTTTTAACCATGTTCTGCACAAAGTGAGATACACAAGCAGACTTAAAGCACCACAGCAGAGATTTACTGCAAGAGAAGTAAAGACTTCCTTCCCCTGCACTTCTGAAGGAGGTTTTAGGTTCTCTTGTAAAAGCAAATAAAGCCTGGAGCATATTAACTTTCACTACAGCAAATCATATTTTTTGATACTGCTACAGTAGGCTTCTCACAGAAGTGTTAAAAAATTCTGGAGAAGAGTAGGAATTAACAAGTTTGCTCACTCTGTATATGTCTCCATGAAAGCTGACATTTTGCATGTACCTTAGATAGTATAAAATTAATTCTCCATCTTTCACTCATGTTTTTCATAAACTGTTCCATATTAAGTTCAAATCTATGCACAGTGAAAGAGAAGAATTCAAGTCTTCTCTAAAACAGCATCATAGCTGTGAGGCCTATGGGCAAAATAAAGGACTCACAGGATCATGTCTTTATTTCATTGCCTTAATTTTTATTATCTTAAAGCAGACTCTGTGTGATCACAGAACACTGACCAGAGTAACAGAACACCAATAGATGAAAATACATTTGGTGTCACTTTAACACATCTCTCCTTTAAAAGAGGTGGGTTTTCCTATTTATTGTACTACAGGGGAACCTGATATGCAAGATTCTTTCCTGCTGGCCTGTGGTTATTAAAAAGCTTTTAGCAGAGAAATTTCTCAGCTTTCCCAGCATTTTGTGAAAATCCTGGTTTTCCTAAGTCTTGCTTTTCCTGGCACTTCGTGAGAGCTTTCAGGTTCCCAGGCAAACTATTTAAAAACAAAGCCAACGGTTTTTTTGTAAACCAAATTTCCTATCTCACACGTGCAAGCTGTTGTAAAATTGTTTTGATATGGCCTGGAGAAATATTTAGAAAGAGGTGTCTTCTGGTTTAACCAATCACCCTTAGGGGTGGTAGACCAGAGATCCAATAACCTTTCCTATTAAAAGTAAACTTCAAACGAATAAACTCATATAAGCCTGTCTGTATATTAATAAATAATTGCATTTTATTCCTGAACACCAAAAATCTATGTCGTGTTTTCTCTCCGTCTCTGCAACCACTGCGACACTGGCCAAACTAAAACTCTTGTTTATGTAAAACTTTATCAGATGTGAATAGGAAAGGAAGACCCTGAGCTGGTTAGTTCAGAAGAAATGAGTTATGTTGACTTGCATGAGGGCATTTTTCATTTTAAAAAGCAGCAAGGAGCTGCACAAATGCAGCCAGTGAAGTCTCCGTTCCCACGTTCTTCACATTCATTTTGGTGCCCAAGACACAGGAGTGAGATCTGAATGAGTATTACCAAAAAGAGACACAGAAATCAAAGGACCAACACCCCCCCCCGCCATTCTGCTACCTGTCTGCCAGTCACAAAGGCTCCAGCCAGGACGTGGGGTTGTGTGGACACACTGATCTGTTCTGAGCTGCTCTCTGTGTTGGGGGATTTCAGCAGCCTTTTGAAGGTGCCATGAACAGGTGAGATCACAGACACCTGCAGACCAGGAGAAGCACATCCCAGCCCTGTCAGGCAGAATGCAGGCTTTGAATATGCATTAGCAATAGCGGCTCTATACCCTGCTGTGATACCCAGCTTCCGTTTGCTAGCTTTATTTAATAATTGAAGGTACTGACTCCCGTTGTTTCCAACTGCTGTTCAGGCTCCTCGAGAAATAGATTGATACCCTGGATTTACATGGCACAACCTGAGCATCCCCAAACCCTTGCCTGGTCTAAGGGACTGACACAAAGGCTCCCTTCCCATTTCTGAAAGTCCTGAGACAGAACACGGTTTCTCTCCAACCCTGGAATGCTACCAAAGGATGAGAGCAGCACATGAAATATTCACGGGGCAAACAGACACAGAGCCAAAGCAGACCAGAGCAGAGCTCCAGGCCTGCCCAGGCACCAGGAAGGCTTCACAGTTTGTAATGACACCGAGATCTTACCGCATTTCTCATCCCCAGTGCCAACAAGGTGCCGTGCTGGAGATCAGTTCAGCATTACCCCAGGAGGACCAAAGCAGTGGGTTCAGAGTCTCCACACCAAACATAAAGTCTGGCTGGAGACTCAGCAAAAACCTCACACAAACCGTGTGTTTTTGACAGACTGGCCACAGCACAAAACAAGGCAGTGGTCTGGTTCATGCCACTTTCATGTCTCAAACAGAGGGGGATAAACAAAAGCATGAAGGAAAAAGGTGCCAAATGTTAAGAGCCAAAGTGCTAGAAGCCAGTGTGGCATGAAGTCCACAGGAAGACATTAACCCATCATGATTTATTGAACGGATTTGTTCAGGACAAGCAAGTTTGTGTCAGAGTAGTGTTTTCCTCACAGGCAAAAAGATTTCCCATTAGGTGTTTGGAGCCTTAAAGTTAATCTATCCTTCTGTTGAGCTAAGGCAACCACCCAGGGTGACTTTGGGGTCTCAGCTCAGGGGGCAACACCCAGTTCCAGCTGCATCCCTACACTCCAGTGACCAGTTGTGGGTGTTACCCCAGAACTGCACAGCTCTCTGAACACCACCCTGTCACTGTACAAACCCAGCAGCTGCTCCTGCAGTACTCACATCTTACCCTCTTCAGGATTTAAATATTCAATCCCACAGGAGTTTACATTAAAGCCTCAGTAGCAGTAGATGTTCTTCTCTTGGAATGCCAGCCATTTTTTAAATCATCTAAATAATCATAACAAGAGTGTGTACCCCAAGTAGCGAGATCTTTTTATATTTCTCCTTTTAACTTCTCAAATTCCATAAAAAAAAAATTGGAACTGAAACAACCAAACTTAATGATACTAATTGAAGCTGCAAGTATCAAGGCAGAGGGAAATAGGCATATCCATGAGTATTTCAGGAACATTTGCAAGTGATTTATTTGCATTAAAAGCCACAGCAACAGGCAAAGTCCAGCAAATCAGGTTTGTTTGGCTAAATAGAAAAGCACCAAAGGAAAGCTACATCCCTGAAAGCTGGAATTGGCTCTTTTGGGGTTGAAGATGAATATTGGAACACACTGAAAACAGAACAGAAGATTCAAAGAAGAAGGCAAAGGTACATCTAAACACCTACCATTGCCTGAGTGATTCCACTTGAAGGCAGGACCCTGCTGCCAGTCTCAGCTCCCACCATCAGTCCAGAATGTGCCATGACCCAGCTGCCACAGGAAACTAGAAAATCCTTCCTTCAGCGTTTAGTGCAGAATTCTGCATGCAGATTTGTGTTCAGAATGGCCAAACAGCAATGAGCTAAACATTCAGTAAATTAAAAACTTTTTTTTCTCCCCAACCTGAAAAAAAATAGTTCAAGTCTGTTGTGTGTTCTCAGTATTCGTGACAAAAGAGCTGGAGGATCCAGCTGGGTACCAGCCTAGGAGATAGGGGACTCTAAATGCCACTTCCACTGCACCTGGGTTTCACTCAGCGAAATTCTGATGTGAGCTGAAAACAGGTGAGGGAGGATGAAAAGGGTGACCCATGAAATGCACTTGTCCTTGACCTGTCCTCCTCCTAAGGATCAACCCAGCGCTTTTCCTCCACCTGTCCCCATCACAGTGACAACTGCAGGCTCCCCTGCTCCAAAGCCAAAAGTGCTGCTGCTCCTACCTAGTGAGAGGAGGTCACCAAATATACCCTCTACAATTACAGTTTCATCTGCTACCTGTAAAAGGCTTCTATTCAGGAGTCGTAATTGTCTTCTCGTTGGAATAAAATGTGAGGTATTTTAGGAAGCTCTTAGGGAAGCTGAGTGGATTGAAGCATTGTTGTGCTAATTAAAGCTTCTTTGATTTTCGAACGCTTAATCTAAAACTCTACGAAGTGAGCATTTTTATAGCGAGGCCAGCCATGGGAGATAATGCAACTCCAAGAGTGCCTGGTAGAAGCCTTGAGCACAGAATGTTTCTCCTCTTCTCCACAGACTGAAAAAGAGCACGAAATCGTGGTCTTTCTACAGCCTTCTGAGGGGAAAAGACACAACCCTGTTTACTCCTGTGGGCTCTGGGTTACCTCAAGAGCCTGTATTTGGCGGTGGCAGGCCAGAGCAGCTGCTCTTGGGGACAGCCCTGAATCAGATGTCTGATCTGCTCTGGCAGTCAGGCCATCAGACTTAAACTGCCAGCCCCGAAAGGCACCTGCTCCAGATGCTGCAGAGGATGGGCAACACTTTAACACTGGGGAAAGGTGCACCCACGAGAAAAGTTTTGTTTTGCTTTCAGACCCAAAAGTCATTTTGTGGCTTGGAGTTTTAGGATTCTTATTCATTGAAGCATAAATACTTGGTTTCTGCGTGGCAAGAGAGCGTGTATTCACACCTGAGATTCACAGGATTCCACAAAGCCATTGTTTTTTAGCCATTAATCAAACAGTGCACGAAAACCGACCAACCTCCAAGATTAACTGCCAGGTAAATCAAATTTATGTTGAAATCATCAATATTGTACAAAGAAGGTAACAGGAAAATAGGACCTTGTTACTGAATGGACTCTGTGTCCCTCTCTGTGTGGAAAGTCTGCTGAATTATTGCTCCTCTTGGAACCCACTTGCCTGTGCAGCTGTAGAAGAAAGAGGAGCTTATTCCATGGATCATCGTGTGTTATCTAAGCTATACCTGCAGAGACACATTTTTTCCCTCAGTGTAGGATGCTTTAGAGAGAACCTATATAGGAGGTGGCTTGGTGTAACCAAAGGAAGGACTCAACATGCAACATTTTCGTAAATTATGAAGTATAAAAGACAGCATAGGAGGACTTGCATTTTGGGGTAAAAACCCCACACATTTACTTCTGAGACTAAGTAAGGAATTAACACAGAGGTTCAACTAACCCAGTACACAGTGATGGTTGGTTTTTCGTTTGGTTTCTTTTTTTTTTTTTTTTTTTTTTTTGTATGTTTTTTNGTTTGGTTTTTTTTTTTTTTTTTTTTTTAATATGGAACGATTTTAGAAGGCAAAACCATGTCCCAGGACCTGGTCCTGAACGCACAAAGTTTCAACAGGAAACAACAGGAGCTTTGCCAAGAGCAACTGGGAGAAGATTGCTACTTTAGAGATGATAAAAAAGCCTTTGTTTTTTGTTTGGTTTGGTTTTTAATAACACAAGAAAGAGAAAAGGAAGAAGCAGTGAGACTTTAGACACACCTACAGCCAGCAAAACTCAAGGACAGTGATCACGCCCTTGAAGGGAGGCACGGACATGAGTACCTCGTTGAATTAAGAACACCACCACAAGGCAGCCAACAACAGACAAACAGCTTAGACCAGACCCATTTGAGACCACTGCAAATCCTTACTGACAGCTCAACAAAACATTTTCTGACAGTTTGTAAGTGCTATTCAATCAACTGACTCAACACTCGAAACTATCGATGAACGAGGGTTTCACTGACAAAAGCTTTTCTCGACCAAGAAAGCAAAACAAGTAAGGCAATGGAATCACAGGACAGGCCACACAAAATGTCCCACCTCGTGTAAGGTCAGGGTATTTTCACTTCATTTCACCAGTGTGTGATCAGGGCTCTGCGTGCACCCCACTGTTGGAAACTGCCCCCACCTCCTGAAAAACCCATCTCTTGTAGATGGACTCCCAGCACACAACAGCTCTGGCACAAAATAATGAGCATTTATGTCACTGCCTGCTTTGTGTACAACACAACACCGGGACACGGCACACGCGGCTCTGTCGGAACGCTCTGCATGAAACACGCCTTGAAAAAGCCATTTTCCAAAGAAAACAACATCAAGTCACTTGGATTTGCTGACATCCAACCCAACCCAAAGCCCATGGTCGGTCACACAGTGGTTTGAAACCTGGTTTCAAGTCTGCACTTAGATGATAATGTTAATTAATACCCACAAGCCCTTGGACGGTGCAATCAGTGTTCACGGCCAGTAGGTTTAACCTGATTTCCGCTGGCCTTGGTGGGACTGAGTGATGTCTCAGCAGTGAGGGCAGCACAGTTTGGCCCCAGAACGTTACTCAGCGCTGGATCCTAAGCCTGAGGAAGCCAAACCTTTGGATTAATTGCACTGTAAAGCTTCAGTTGACATTTACAAGCCTCTCAAAGCCCACAGCCACATTTCCCACTCGCTACATTGCCACGTCTTGTACCATTCAGTAGGAAAACTGTCAATAAACCAACCATTCATTTCAGACAGAACTGGCCAATAGTGACAGCAGAGAAACCAGACTCCAGAAAATAACCAGACAGAATAAACCTGGGTAAGATCCTTAAAAATTATCTTTAATTGATGCCAAGTATGAACAGATGAACGAGTACAGAAGCAGGTAAAACTGCATAGATGAAAACTATGCATTTCAAACAGTTCAAGAACTCATAACATCAGATGTCCTAAAAATGGTAAGTCAAACAATTTCACTACTTGGAAGTAAAATGAGCTGTCATGTGACAATGAAATACATACTTGACCCAAAGTATAAGCGACTGGTAAATGGTGGAAATAAGTACAGCTGTGTCAGCTTAAATGGTTTGTTGCCCTGATGGTGCACTTTCATATGGAGACTATTCGGTGTATATATTTCACATCGGCAATATCTGATCTTTAAAGTCAGAGGTATGTCTGAGAGGCCATTTACAGTTCTGTTGACAGCTGTTATTTATTCATTTCAAACCGACATACTGCAAAAAAACCCAATGTTTTACATGGAAGGGAAAGCAAAAAACAAGATTTCATCGTAGCAGGTTATAGGTAAGGGTTTGCTGAATTTAGTCATAAAAATATCATTTTTACTTTTGTACAAAAGTAAAATATACATTTGATCCCAATTACATTATAGAAATGTCACTGAAACAATAACATGGATCAAAGACTGATGCACCTAAAGGAACTGAATGCAGCGTCTTCATTTTATTATAGAAACTAGAAATGGAAGATGATTTTTTTAATATATATAACTTGTAGTGACATTTGCTAGAGCCTGTGAACAGGTGAAATATACAGAATTACATAGATATTAACAGAAACTTTGAGACAAATTTCAGTTAAGACCTCAGTTTCATTTTATTTCCTTTGAAAATATCAAAGCATGCTATGCCTTGACAGCATAACTTGTTGACCTCACCGGTGGCAAGTTCACCTGTACTGAGTGAAACTGTAGAACACCCTGAAGTTTCTTTTTTTTTTTTTTTTTGCAGATACAAATACTGACACCTTTAAGAATACTTGATAAGCATTTCAGGAAAAAGAAATTCCCTACACCTCCTGATTAAGTAAAGCCAGAACATCAGAAAACAGAAAAAGAAACTCAGCCTGAATTAAGTCCAACCAAAACTGAAGTGTAGGTCCCTGGTTAAAGCATCTCAGAAAAGGAGCCTGTTCCAGACTTGCAGGAGGCAGGTCTGGGACAAACTTGCCCTGCTGTGCAATTGCAAGGACAGCTTTCCAGTTCCATCCAGCTCTGCGGCTGCAGAGGCTAAATCACACCTTGGAGCTGACTCTGCATCCCTGTGAGTCTGAAATTACTCTGAGGATCGCTGGCATCAGGCTGCTGGAAGCCTACAGGATCAGACCATTCCTGGAAAAGCTGCAGTACCTCCCTCTTCTTCAGGTTAGGGGAAAAGATTAATCCAGAATGGCACCCCTCAAGCAGCAGTTATCAAGGTAGTGTTTGGAAAGGAATACATTCTCTCCATGTATTGCATATGTATGCAGAAGATTTCATTCTAAAATACAACTTTCCACCTTTTCCTAATAAATTTCAGATGTTCCTGACCTAGTGTTCGTTGTGTTTTGTTTAATAAATGCACATATAAGAAACTGCACTGTTCAAGTGTGGACTATGGAAAAGTGAAACTCGCCCTCAGGTCCTTAAAATCAGCAGGCTTGGAGGTCACACTTGGGCTCCAGCTCTCTCATAATGGCAAGTAACTTCCTGTGCTTCTGCCTAAGGAAAACAATCATCCCTTAGTAAAGAAAAAACCCTGTCAGTAAAAATTGCCACTGCCCCTGTTGCCGGTTTGGGCCCCTGCAGCCTGCAATGAATGATACACAGCTGGTTTGCTAAGAAGGGTCTGATCTCTGAAATCTCCACATGGGCAAAAACCACTGCTGCCAGCAAGAGGACTTGGGCTGAATTTTGTCCTGTCTCCAGTACTTCGTTCTGTCTTTCGAGTGCTTGTCTGCGTGACCAACAGAACGTCAGGCTAAGCACGTGTGCGGTTTTGTAAAGTGGAAATTAATTTCCTTGGGCCGTTTTCAGCTCCCCCGAAGGCAGCAGGGTGGATTATCCTCACAAAGGTGCAAACCACGAACAAAGGGAGGGGTCGAGTGTTAGTTTTCCCCTCAGTAAGCCAGGCTGTGAATCCGCAGCACTCGTGTACCAAGAGTTTTGCTGCACGTGGGCACGCCCTGCCCAGCCACCCCCAGCACAGTGGGGTCACTTCCAGTACATGCAATGATTACTGCAGGCTTATCTGTCTGAATGGACTTGTGAGGCAGATGAGGTAAACTGCATTAAGCCCCATTGTGTTCGGAATTAAAGCAGCCTTAATTCAATTCAGGTTACTTCCCTTTCAAAAAGAATGACTCCAAATCAGATTAAGGCTGCTTTAATACTGCAACAGAATGTCCATGCTGGGCTTTAAAGCAGTTTAACAAATCTACTTTAAATGCACACCTTTCATTAATTCGGATTAGCTTTCCTGAAGTCCCCGGTGGAGATAAGGCTTAGGAGACCCCATGCAGGGAATCTGCACGGGTTTTCTGGATGCTGTGAACTCACAGCCTGGCTTACTGCACCCTAACTTCCTCATGAAGGTGACTAAATCCAGTTCATGGCCCATGCTGGAGCTGCCACCCAGAGAGTTTGAGCTCTTG
The DNA here is from genome assembly GCA_013400235.1 of Oriolus oriolus. Taxonomy (NCBI): domain Eukaryota; kingdom Metazoa; phylum Chordata; class Aves; order Passeriformes; family Corvidae; genus Oriolus; species Oriolus oriolus. The sequence goes on along the minus strand of VXBT01005779.1, from coordinate 53,936 downwards.
GCAGTCTGGCAGTAACCCCTCAGTTCTGTGAAGGAACAGGGTACAGAGTCCTTCATTTTCGCTCTCCCCCTTGCTCCGCTGCCTCTCCCTAGTGCTCTAGGGCTAAGTATGGTAGGACCAGATGGGGAATTCTGGCAGGGATGCCTGCCTATGGGATTCCTGCCCGCTGCCTCTCCGCTTCATTCCTGCCTCTGCACTGCAGTTCACTGCTGCCTTGCCCTTGCCAGGTAAATTCCCTCACCCCTTTCCCTGAGTGGACGAAGGAAAAGCTGCACAGGACCAGCTAAGAAGCACAGAGAAGGCACAGAGCAGTGGGTGGTAAAGGGGGCTTGGGGAATGACTCCTTTTACTGGAAAAGCTGTGTTCCCCTCATCAAACTAAAGACTGCCATATCCACTGGGTTCCCTGCCCAGCACAACGTGGGCATTGCTTGCAGGAGGTCCCTACCAAATGAATTCTCTTGACTCTTTCAGAGAAGCACTAAACTGGCCATCCACTCATTTCCAGTCCTCTTCCAGTTACATAAAACACCCCTTAGAGTCCACGTGTGGCAAAAAGAAACGTAAGGGCCAAAAGGAAAAAAATATATATATAAAAAGAAAAGAAATAAAGCAATAGCAAAAAAGGATGCTTGCTGATTAAGAACAGGCAGTTTGTTAAGTGCACCTTCAGGCCCACAAAGACATTTCAGCACTCCTGTGTAAAGGGAGCAAGAGCCTTGTTTTTGTTGTTTATTTTTTTGTGTCAAACTTGTCGAAAACGCATGCCTATGCTACATGAGGTTAATTCCTGTACTCCATATGGATTGAGATCCTTTGCAGTGAGATATAAATGGACAAAGCAACATTCAGGCTCCCCAAACCACTAGTCCTAATGATCTGTCCCGGTCTCCTGACACAGAATCACTGCATGCAGCACTTTCTCTGTGCATAAGCAGAATGATCATCACTCTGCACATTAAATTAAGGTGTGCACACCCATCTGGGGTAGAAGTTACCCAAGTGAGGCCTTATCTCCCAAATGCATCTTCTGACCATCGGTCCCACAGCACTGAATTGATTATTGCTGTTTAGTTTAGTCGGATGGTGGTTTTATAAGCTGAGCACGGCATTCAAGTCCATTTTGACATCAGAAGTCCTATCCTAGGATTCAAGAGTTTGGGAAGATCAGGACCACTGGAATTTAACAGGGAGAGAGGTGTACAATGGGCAAAGGCATGAGCAGGGGACAGGAAAGAAGCTTTACAACATCTGCCTAGAGGATGTAATGCCCAGTTTTATCTGATGCATTTATCTTAACTTCTTGCAGGAGTTAAGAGCTCCCTCAGTTCTTGATCTTTCTCATCGCTAAGATTCACAGAAGTTACACAGTGAGAAATAAAGTCAAGTCTTTCTGGAAACCTGGCAGGTCAAGCTTGTGCGTAACTGCAGAGTTAGGGTTGGTTTTTAACTGTAAGTGCTTCAATTTTATTTTATTTTATTTTATTTTATTTTATTTTATTTTATTTTATTTTATTTTATTTTATTTTATTTTATTTTATTTTATATATACATGTGTCTGCATATGTATGTGACACACACAGGAGCCGACAGACATGTATATATATATATTTATACACATATATACATATATCAGAAAGATAGGGGAGGAAAGGATCTGTACAGTGTGGAAGGAGACGTGTTCAACAGCAGTTGGCCACATGCTAAGTGCAGAATGAAGATCCTCAACTTTGTCCGTTTGAAAAATTAAGATTAGTGCCTACGTTAGTTCAGATCAAAGGTTATTATCTTCCAGGGCCTAGCAGTCAAGGCTGGCATGTTGCAGAAGATACCTTCTCTACCATTGCTTCCCTCACCAGGAAATGATGGGAGTAAGATCAGGGACCAGAAAGAAGAACATGGCTCGAAGGCTGTGATGGGATCTAAGACCTGAAAGGGGATGGAGGAGACGGGGATGGAGGAGACAGGGATGGAGGAGACAGGGATGAGAGGGCCCTGCAAAGCCTTTCCCATCTACGTGCTGGGGAGTCTAAGGGAAAGAAGAGCACAGTCCTTCGGTCTGGCTGCCTGACTGGGTGATGCTGGAGCTCGTGCTCCCCCTGCGCCCTGCCCTGCGGGGGACAAGCTGCCAAAAAAGCCACCTCAGGGAAAGGAAGGGCAGATACAACAATGGCAGCAATGTCTCTATGAACAACCTGGGGAAACATGAAGAATGAATGAATGAACCTTGCATGAACACAACCATGAGTTATTTGGCAGAAGCAAACGCTGAGCCCCGCAGCATCAGACTGGCTGGGGAAGGAAAGTATCCCATGGGCACTGGTGGTCGCTGCCTGCCTCTTCTGCATTCCTCTCACTCACACTTGATCCTTCTATCCCTAAACCCTTCCGTGCTGTGCCAGGAGACAGCACAGGACGCCCCTGACAGTGGACTGACTCCTTGCCCTTTCCCTCAGTGTCTCTGATCTGCTCAGTTCCTGGAGGCACTTTCAGCAGTTTGGGGGGATGTAAGATAAAGGCACTGCGCAACTCTCTCCATCAATCTGCTGAGTCTCTTCAGTGAGTTTTTGGAGGGGTACAAATAAGTCTCAACTGATGACTGCAAAAGAAACCAGCTGCTGCAATTTGGATGCATATAATAGATAAGTTTCATTTACATTCTGAGAATGCACCAAAAAGCATGCATCTGCACCTTTCATCTATAGAGGATACTAGGTTTGTAGGTGTTGCTATATATAACTTGACTTCTTAATTTTCCATATAGCTTTCCCTTTAAGGGATGGGATATGTTCCTTTCTGACAATGCCTGGACAAAAGCCAACACATTTCCCTGAGCAATGCAGGAAAACAATCAGGTTTCTCTAATCAGTTCATTCAGGCCCTCAGTCTATCAAGCTAGTTTTTTTTTTATTTTTATTGTTATCATTATTGTTGTTATTATTATCATCATCATTATTATTATTATCATTGAATTCATGCACTAATTAATTCAAGTTACACTTTAATGAAATAGGCCATAATGCTGAATATTTGAACATGCTTTGATCTCCAAAAGTTATTGTTCCCATTTGACTAACATACGCACTTAAATACAGTACTTTAAATTACTAGTCAACGATTTAATAAATTAAGGAGTGCACTTCTGGTGAATGCAAATCAAAAAGAAAAAGAAAAGAAACAAAAAAAGAGAGGAGAAAGGACCTATTTTTAGAAGATTCAGTTCAAACGAAAGCTTATCCGCTATTGTCTGAGGTAACGTTTCAAGCATGCGATCATAAAATAAATAGTATCAAATTCAAACATGCTTATATTAAACTCCATTGTGCTATCTTGCAACAGAGGGGCTTAAAGTTTTGTATCCAGTTCTGAACGGGGAGGGGGGGAAAAGTGTGTTTCTATCATCTGCATGTGAGAGAACTTAGCAGCATTGCAGATGTTTTGTCTTCAGTTTTGTTTGTTATTCTCCTTTTAGGATATTTCTTCTACGGACAGCAAAAGAGACCAGGCTTAAGTAGGTTTTTTAATAAGGTGCTGTGTGGATCAGTAGGTTGGAAGGATGGAATCTTTCACAGAGGGGGCGGAAGGAAAATTTGCACTCCTTCATAAACACCACGGCAAATGCTCGCCGCAGGTTTTGGCTGATCTTTTTTTACTATTATTATCTGATGCACTTTCTTGCAACTGTGCAGTTTTGCAGAATATTTTTACTGGAATCCATGCATATGCTTAATAGCTCTAAAAACTGTCTTGCTTAGTTTAAGATAACTTTATCCAAAAAAAAAACAAACCAAAAAATCAAAGAGGAGATGGGAGAGGAAAAGTTTAGGTCTAGCGTCATAACGGCTTAAAACTAAACTAGTTCAAATGGTTATCATTTACCAGGTGGAAAATGCTTTTTTGAAAATAAACAAAATTTTATCTTTCATGGATCCTGGAAGCTTCTTTATCACAGAGCAAAGATTCGCAATGCAACAATGCATTTACGAGGTAAATAAAGCATTCAAAGACTATCAGTAAAGCATCTACAAAGTGTGACTGTGTCACTAAAGTCTTCAAGCTGTGAGTGGGGATTTTGTTTTGTTTTGTTTTTTGTTTACACATCAGTCAGCAGCTTGCTTTTATTAACGCAGTTTTGGTTGGCTACAGTGCAGTTGCCAGTTCTGAGATTAGCCTCTCTAAAATTGTCTATGCTATTATTCATATCCTCTTCGATTTCCATGTACTCAGATTTGCTGATTGTGGAGGAGCTGCGGCGACTGAGATCACTGTCAGATGCTAAATTAGGGGAGCTAACGTGAAGTAACTGAGCCTGTTCTTCCCCTTCTGTTTCTCGGTGGTAGAAGTAGTTGAAGTTGGACACGATGACAGGGACAGGCAGGGCAATGGTGAGCACACCAGCGATGGCACACAAGGAGCCTACGATTTTGCCTCCAATTGTCACAGGGTACATGTCACCATAGCCCACAGTGGTCATGGATACCACCGCCCACCAGAAAGCATCAGGGATACTTGTGAAATGAGACTCAGGTTCTTCAGCCTCAGCAAAATATACCGCACTAGAGAACAAAATCACCCCAATGAAGAGGAAGAAGATTAGTAAACCTAGCTCTCTCATACTTGCTTTGAGGGTCTGTCCCAAAATCTGGAGGCCCTTAGAGTGCCGGGAGAGTTTGAAGATTCGAAAGACTCTTACCAGTCTGATGACTCTCAGGATGGCCAAGGAGGTGGCCTGCTCTCCTTTCTGAGTCCCCTCCCGCTCGGCCATCTCGGTGCCCAGGGTGATGAAGTAAGGGATGATGGCCACAATGTCAATGAAGTTCATTATGTTCTTGAAGAAATCAGTCTTGCTAGGGCAAGCAAAGAAGCGCACCACCAGCTCAAAGGAGAACCAGATGATGCACAGGGTCTCCACAACAAAGAAGGGATCTGTGAAGATGTTGGATTTGTAGACCTGGGTGGTGTTGTCAGTGCGGTGCACTGTGTACTCCTTGTCCTCCTTCAGCTCAGGTAACGTCTCTAGGCAGAAGATCACGATGGAGATGAGGATCACCATGACAGAGACTATTGCAATAACCCTTGCCGGCCCAGAGCTCTCTGGGTACTCAAAGAGGAGCCACACTTGGCGCTGGTACTCCCCCTCCGGCAAGGGTCTCTCCTCATCTTTAATGAATCCTTCGTCTTCCCGGAACTTCTCCATGGCCTCCTCGCCCAGCTCATAAAATTTGATCTCCTCAGAGAACATGTCCAGGGGGACATTGACGGGCCGGCGCAGCCGCCCCCCGGACTGGTAGTAGTAGAGGATGGCGTCGAAGCTGGGCCGGTTGCGGTCGAAGAAGTACTCGTTGCGCAAGGGGTCGAAGTAGCGCATGCGCTTCTTGGGGTTGCCCAGCAGCGTGTTGGGGAACTGGGCTAAGGTCTTCAGCTGCGTCTCAAAGCGCAGTCCCGCAATGTTTATCACCACGCGCTCACAGCACTCGTGGTCGTCGTGGGCAGCGGGCTGGTAGCTATCCTGGGGGTGGCCAGGTAGCGCAGAAGTCTCGTCCATGTTCTCTCCAGCCATCACGGTCATGGTGGCACACAGGAAAGGGGACCAAGGGGCAGGGGAGAAGTGAGGGAAAGGGAGGAGGAGGAGGAGG
>VXBT01005779.1:36091-46586 GCA_013400235.1 Oriolus oriolus | reverse complement strand
GAGGCGCGCTGCCCCCGGGCCGGCCGCCCCCGCACGCTGCGCGCCGCGCCCCCGACGCAATGCGGGCGGCCCCGGGATGGGGCTGCGGGATGGGATGCGGGAGCCAGCGGGATCCCGGGCAGCCGGCAGGGGAGGCGCGGGCAGCCCGGACAGGTGCGCCGAGCAGCCGCTTCCCGACGCGCCGAGGGACGGCGGGACAGCGCTTCGTCCCCCGCAGGTCCCCCCGCAGCACCTGCGGCGGAGCGGGGCCGCACATCCCGCACGGAGCGCGGCTGCGGCCCCGGAGGGCGGCGGCTGTGCCCGCAGTGCCCGGAGCCCCCCCGGCCCCGGGCCCCGGCCCGCCTCGGTACTGAACGGGGCTGCGCATCCGGAGCCTCCAGGACACGCCGGTGGAGGCTAAATCCCGAGCGGAGTGGCTGGAACTGGGAGGGTTAATCGTCACGCAGGGCAGTTGCCCTTTCATGCTGCTTTATCCCACCGAATTTGTTTAATTGATGAATCACATAACTTCGAGATGGAAAAGACCCATTATGTCATCGGCTTGCCTCCCCTGCCAGCGCAGGATTGTTCCCCACAGTATATGATCGCTTACATTATATAAAAGCCTGCTGCTCACTTTGTCGGAGCGGGAGCGGTGATCAAATACAACCCGTGCCTGTGTAATTTGAAGCACTCCAGAGCTAAGTAACACCAAGTCCGTGTTTAACAGACCTGGTCTCATTAGCCTTCCACTGCATAATACATTATCTTCACTTAAGATCTCCACCTTGGCAGTCCGAAAATACTTAACCACCTGACCCCCTGGGTGGTTTCTGTCTCTTCTTCCCTTCCCCTTACTTATGCCCATGTTTTGTTGTTTTGGGGTGAGGTTTTTTGATGATGTTGCGGTTTATTTTTATTTCTAGAGTAAAAACCATTTTAAAATCCTCTACTCCTGGCAGTGCTGCAATCACAGCTAGTTAGCATGCTGCATTCACCAGCCCTGTGATAAGTGCAAAGAAACAAACAGATTTCCTGTCTAGCCTGGTATAGGGTGGGTTTTGTTGTTTGTTTTTTTTTTTTTTTTTCAGTGAGTGTCACATATGCTGAAAGTATTGTCAGAAGCTGCTGGTGAAGTTCCGAGCAAGAGAGAAGTCTCTTTCTGCCACTCCTGGGTGAAACAATCAAAACACAAAACAAAAAGAGAGGGTCTTCTTCTAGTGGAAAATAAAGGACAGTTTTCTGTCTGGAGTTCAGCAGCTCAGCATCAGCACCCAGCCCTGGACCCTGTACAAACTACGCCCCACCCCACAAAAGAAAGGCTGTCCTATCACCTAAACTAACCAGGCTGTTTTCGAGAAACTCAGTTACAGCCTTTGACTCAACATCCTCTTATGGCAGTGAATTCCGTGCCTGGATGACACGGCTGGCTGCAAAGTACTCCGCGAGCTCTGCCTTCGGGGCGCTCGGAGCTGCTGTGCAGAGGGAGCTCTGTGAGTGAGCGCTCCCCCGCCTCCGGGCAGCGCTTCGTCCCCCTGTCCCAGCCCAAAGGATGCTCAGGAGTGGGATGGAAATGCAGATGTGACAAGCAGAGGCCCGAGTTCACGGTGCTGCTCTGCCCTTGGCTTCCTGCAGGATTGCAGGCAAGGCTGTACATTCTGCTTTTGCATCTGGAAAACAGGACTTAAAAGTGCTTCCTCTGCCTGTCACAGCTCCTTAGGCTGCTGGTTTCTGAGAGCTGCCTTAGCACAGCAGAACCCAAATCCTCGTTGGGAGCTGTGTGCACACCAGGCACAGAAGCAAAAACAGAGGAGTAATAGCGGCCTTTGTTTTTCCAGTGCAGCGCAAGGACAAACTGGGATATTGCTCTCCCCCCTCCTCATTTTGAATAGCTTTGAACTCTAAGGGATTTCACTTTGCAATCTAACTACCATTACTGACAAGCAGTCTCGCTGGAAGGGAGGGATCTTTCTGAGTGGGCTGTTAGCCATAGGGTCAATAAAATCTTGTTAAAGTACACAGACTAATGAGCAGTGTAACTGGGGCTTGCAAGAAGGTCGTATGTTACACATTATAGTGCTAAGTAGCTTCAATTAAATGTTGAGGAATGGAAGGAGAATCCAACTTGCTGCCAAATTCAAAATCAGGCTGCTGCTATTTCCTACCTTCAGTATTACAGAAAATGGCCAGCAGCAGGTGAACTGGTAATCCCCGCAAAGAGCCAGGCTGGGTAGTTCTCTTCAGGAAAAAAGGTTTTTCATAGAGAAACTAAAAGCTGCAAAAACCTTTTTAGCTTTGTATGGTGGGAAGTCCGGTGGTACTGTTGCGATGAGAAAGAACAGCAATTTTTAAAATTTCTTTATTTTTTTTTTAGAAAAAAAAAATTTTTGTTGATTAAAAGTCCTTGTGTGTTGTAAGGATTACAAAAAAAAATTATTGGATGAATGTGAATCTGAAACAGGATTAAAAAAATAAGCACTGGCTTTACACAGTGAAACAGGCTTTGTCACCAGGGAACCTGGAAAATCCTGATTGAAATCAATGGATGCAGAAGCACATTTCTGAGCATGGCATCATTCCTGTGAGTGTCTTGAGGGACCCCCAACATTTCTTCACCCTGAGGAGACATTTTGTGTGATAAAAACCATTGTCAAATCCAATGGCAAAGGATGTCCTGGTTGTTTGAACACTATGGATCCTCATGGGCACCGTAATCCCAATCCATCTAAGCCTGGAAGCCAACCTGGAAACATTATAGCTCCATTCTGAGCTGCCTAAACCCACCAAGGAGTTGTGCAGGTGTCACCACACACCTCATTTAATGGCCTTGGAGGCAGAGGATAAAGTGAGATGTTTTGGCCCAGATTTGCCGTGCAGAGGCTCTGTCAGTCGTTCTGGTTCATGACATGGAAGAAGTCAACAGATGGAACCAAAGGTGAGCTTGTGGTGTTGACAGTTGGGTTTTCTTCCTTGAGGGGAACAAAGAATCCTTTAAAAGGTTTTAATCTTTTAGTACTGATTTATAAGCCTTGCTAATATCCTTCATTAGTATCATTAGGCATTTTTTGTGACTGGAATAATCAAATCTCATGCTTCAAAGCGTGCTGATAACTGATGGGAGATGACAATTACTTTGGTTCCCTCTTGTCATATCATTTCATTGTTTGTCCTGCTCCTTTTTAAAGCCTTACATATGGGCCCTCTGTGATCAAAAAAGGCAAGGAGTAGACCCAGTCCTGTTGCTACACAGAGGGAAGAGGAGAGCCTGGGAGTTATCCCTGTGAAGAAGGAAGCACAAACTGCCTTCACTCATATGATAGTTATGCCATTAGGACCAGCCTGGAGAGAAAAGATGTCCCTGCCTTGCCTCTATATCCCACATCAGAGGGTTGGAAAGGCACAAAGTGTGGCAGTGAGAGAATGGCTGGGTGGGGAACACTAGAAAATGTTCTCTATTGGGTCGGGGCTTAGCCTTCTGTCCTGCTCAAAAGCAGCTGTACAATCAGAAATGGAAACAAAGTGCCAATCCACTCCTGAGCATATTCAGGTTTTTAACACACAGGACTTTTTTCTTAACAGGAGCCACTTTTGGCTTCCCATAATTGGATGACTGAGTACGAGATCTTATAAAAGCACCACAGCAAGAAGACATTTATCAGGAGTGCTGCTGGCCACCAAGTGCAGAGAGCAGAGAGTGACCTTCCCCCGTGTCATGAGGGGCGAGCACCACACAAAGTGCCACTGTTAAGAGAAGGGAACACCCGAGGAGGGCAGAGCACCACCAGGGCAAGTACTACATTCCTGTAAAACCCCAAAGGCAGTCCTTGCAGTGGGTCCTTGCAGTACACAACCAAGAAGTCAGCTATGGGAAGTCCGAGATTTCTCCTGTATGAGCTCATTTGCAGGATGATTCCACCCTATAAAAAAAGATTCTGACACATATCTAAACAAAGCCCCACCTCATATGGCATCGAGCTGCCCAGGAGTGAACGAGAAAGTGCTGGTGCTTTTGAGACAACAAGTCTTGTTATGAAGCACCAAGCTTGAGGCTGAAGACAGAGTGGTGATGAATGATAGAATCACACAATCATAGAATGGTCTGGGTTGGAAGGGACCCTAAAGCTCATCTCATTCCACCCCCCTGCCATGGGCAGGGACATCTTCCACTGTCCCAGGTTGCTCAGAGCTCCATCCAGCCTGGCCTGGAACACTGCCAGGGATGGGGCAGCCACAGCTTCTCTGGGCACCCTGTGCCAGGGCCTCACCACCCTCACAGGGAACAATTTCTTCCTCATATCCAATCTAACCCTGCTCTCTGTCAGTGTGAAGCCATTCCCCCTTGTCCTGTCACTCCAGGCCCTTGTCAAGAGTCTCTCTCCATCTTTCCTGTGGGCTCCCTTCAGGCACTGCAAGGCCCCAGGGAGGTCACCCCAAAGCCTTCTCCTCTCAGAGCTGAACAAACACACTTCGTGGAGTTCTCTAAGAAAACAAAGTGTGCCTTAGGAACTCAAGGCATTTCAGGATACTCCCAGTGCTCAAATAATCTACCAGTCTTGCCACAGCCATAATCGCAGCTACCCCACAAAATCAGAGCCAGATTTAGCCCTAGCTGGGCTGCAAGGTCACCTGCAGCAGAACTCCAGGAACGCTCATTAACAGCAACATTAGATTGCAGCAATGGGACTGACAGGTTACAGCAGAGGATATTTTAAGGTCAGTGGACAGTTGCAAGCTGTTGATAAGTTGCCATGAAATATAGCACATTATCACTTGGTCTTATGATAAAGGACACTCGGAAAGACCATCCATCACTGAGCAAGCCTTGTGGAGGGAGAAGTCTTCACAGGCTTCGTTTAGCCTTCCCAAAAAGTGTTGTCTTATAGTTTAGCAGGCTGGTGCCTGCCTCAAAAGATGACTGCAGACCCGAAATTCAGGCTACCAAAACACGGCAGTCTGTTGGCACTCTCAGTGTTACTGAGGGAAAATTCCTGAAAAGGAGAGATGTAAAGGAGAAATGTGAGGAGACCTACAGAGAAAGGAGCAGAGTATACATCACTGGCAGTGAAAAAGAAAAACAAGAGGTATCCGCATAAAATGAGAATCTACACTGATGCCAAACCAGTGTCTACAGGATTGAAGTCACCAATCTTCAGCAGTGACAGAAGTCAGGCTCAATTAGGTGTATCAAATTCAAAAGTATTCAGTATTTCTTATGAGTCAAGGCAGCACCTTACACTGGATTCATGGTTATCTTTATCCCACCTGACAGAATATGAATGCTGGGATCATGATCATGTGTGGTCCCAGCAGAAACTAAGACATTGCAGTGGAGGGATTCCCAGGCACCAAGGCAGTGGCTGAGGGCAGTTTCCACTGGAACTGGAAGAGCTGAAGAAGAAGGAGCCCCAGCCATGATTTCAGATGCTGAGAACAGCATATTAGACTGAATGCAGATAAGCTGAAGCTTGCAGGGAACGGTGGCCTGCACATCTCTGAACTTTTCAGTGTTTCCAATTATACCTCAAAAGCCTTAGAGCCACGAAGAAAATGTCCAGAGCAAAAGTGGTGAAGGATTTCTTCATAGAGAAGATAAACTACTGGATTCTTCTTTTTGTCCTCCTGCCTCTCGGGACACAAAAGTCATCAAGGAAGTTACCACACAGAGACAAAATTTGGCAGCAGTCAGGGCCCCATGTGATGGGGTAAAGGCAATCCAGCGCAGGGAACCAGTCCCAAACTGCTATAAACCCCTGGAACAGACAGAGCCACAGAGAGCTTAGACCTTGCTGCAAAGTCAGCACCTGGAGCACTTCCTGGTGGAGCCCTGACACAACCGGGACGGAGCCAGATAAACAAGGAATTGCTGCTCCTGCTCAGGGGGGTGGGACAATCCCAGTGTGTCGCTTTGGGGCACGGCATGGAGGTGCAGCATGAGCTCCAGCACAAGGAGAGCGTGCTGAGGAAGTGCTGAGTGCTCCTGGAAGCTGTCTGGGTGCCATGATAAAGGCGTGGAACCGCTCTGTGTCCAGTGTGCAGCTCTGCTGGGAGGAAGGAGGAGCACAGGCATCGCCCATCTCGTTACTAGGCAAAGGATTGAGTGTTTGTGTGTGTGTGTGCACATGTGCAAGATGGGATTTTATTTAAAGCAGGACAAGCAGTAATCCCTGAGGATATAAGGGCTGCCATCAGGAAATGAATAACTTCGTACCTGGGGATAGAGGGTGCTTTATTGGAGTCAGACTGTTCCACTGGCCAGGCACCAAGGAGCACTGCAGAGCATGGTCAGGGTAAATACTGATCAGCTGGGATCTTCCTGCCATTCCAAGACACCTCTGCAAATGGTCATCTTTAAGGACAGGAGATGGATGGTCTGCTTTCTGGGAGCCAGCTGTGGAGGGAAGCTCTGGCAAGAGCTGATCAGGAGGGGAGCAGTGCCTTCCCACAGTCTGATGGGCCCTGCATGCCCTGCTCTGACACGGCTCGTAGCGCTCTGCAGTGGAATTTGTGCCATTCAGCACTTCACAGGCCAGATTTGAGCACCAGATGTCTTGCCGTGGGTATCAAAAACAAAGAAGAGCAAGAGCAAACAAAGTTAGCAGCATAAACAGTGCAGGGACTGATAGTCAAAACAAGGCAGTCAGGAGAGAGATCCTTACCTGCCAAAGCTGGGCCACAGCAAAGCTTTTTCCCTAAGACTAAACAGGGAATGACCAATGAATCTACTGAAGGAAACGTGTGCAGGGGGGTGGGTTGCAGTCCAGCAGCCGGGCTTTAGAAGCAGTAACACTAAACAAGCCACTCACAACGAAGAAACGGAGAAAAGAAATGGTCATTTGCATCTGCTGCTCAGAGTGGAGCAGATGCAAACACAGACAGAGAGCAGCAGCACAGGTAAGGCCAGAGGAAAGCAGCTGCAGCCTGGCAGGGATCATAGGTGGCAGCTACAGTGACAGGAAAATGGTAAAGGAGGGCCAAAGGTAGCTGCAGAGCTGGGAGAAATGTCATGACACAGGCTGAGCAGAGACCAAACCAGAAAACATCAGCACCAAGGTGCTCGTGCAGCAGAGCCGCACCAGCAGGAAATGGGGTAATTTAAAAGCTGTGAGGGAAATCAAAAGCCTGGCAATAAGGGGCTCCATCTCTCTTGGAGGGACCCAGCTCTAAGCCTGTAGAAAGCCTGAAAGAACCATACAAGGGCAGAAAATGCTGAGCAGGTAGTTCAAGCATCTGTGCTGTGGCAGAGGGTTGGAAATGCTCCCTGCTACTGTTGTCTTTCCCTGATGAAAATTCCCAGTGCAGGTTGCTTTGCAGAGCTGCTTTGGCAGCAGGGCTTCCTCTTGCTTTATTTTCAGCATGCAGGAGAGGCAAAAATGCTTAACAGGGTGTGTTTCAAACATATCCTTTCCTTAGAGCCCAAATTTTGAGTTACAGTTGCACGTCCTCTTTCGGGAACAGGGTGCTGGCTGACCTGTCTGCCCAGAATGCTTCGTGTCTGCTGGAGAGACAGCTCAAGTGAAGCAGAAGCAATTATTTACAGAAAAAGAAGGAACTTGAGCAAACAAAAACACCGGCGGCTACTGCGTATTAAAGACCCAGATGCTTTGAAGCCTTGTCCCCAGGTGACTGAGAGTGCTTCAGAGTAATTCTAAGTCTTACCCAAAATGAAGGGAGCTAGGCACCCCTCAGACACTACCAGGCCATCAATGTCCCATCTCTTCTGTGCCTTGGGCACTGCTGTTGTTCCAGCTTCTCAGCCTTGCTTTTTAGTGTCTTGTCCTTCTTTATATCTGGGCCAGGGTCTGTTCTGGACTCAAGAAGTTTGCGACCTATTCCCTTTCTGGAGCCTCTTCTGTGCTGGCTGTGGCAGAAGGGAATGGTCTGCTTCCTGTTGGTTGTATTCCTTAAGTGCTCTGTTAGATCTTAGCTCTTGAGTTCTGAGCACCTCTTTTTATGATTTATTTTCACTTGAAGTCTCAAAATCAAGTCTCATGGTGTTTAAAATGCCACCGAGTGCTTAGTGAGCACATTGCAGTAGGGCCATTACACTTCAGACAAATCTCTCCCTCCCTACGTGGCAACTTCCTGATTTATTTACAAATTGCTTGCCTATAGAATTTCTAAAGCTTTTGCCCCGTTATGTCCCACTTTTCAAATCTTTGTGCATTATGTAGGAAAAGAGAAAGGACATTCAGCTGCGTTACCGCCTGTCTGTGTCCAATTGCCTCAAAGCAGCAGTCTGTGAGTTAATATTCAACACTCAGAGCAGTATTTTCTGACTTCAACAGTGTCTAAGGACTGATCCCAGGATAATGATCCCATTGTACTGTGTAGCAGAGAAATACATTGATAGTGTGAGGCATGCCAGGGAGAGCCTTTCAGCAAGGGGCAGGGAGCAGTGAGCATGGTGAGATGGATGTTGTAGGGCAAACACAACAGCACGGTGCAAAATGCCTTGCCAGCAGCTACTTCCAAATGTTCTGCTAATAGCAGTGTATGTAGGAGGTGAAGACACGCACTGGGATGCTCCAAATCTGAGCCAGAATATCAGACCGCTGTTCTGGCCCAGCCTTACCAAATATCTGCTGTTCCTACACCCTCAGATGTGCTTTGGAACAGGTAATCACTGGCAAAGCCACATCCCCAAAGCAACAGAACCCTTGGCAAAGATCTCAGCCTCTGGGATGTGTGGCAGAGCCAGCAAAACCCACTCATGGAAGGAAGTTTGGTGTCTGCCTGGAACCTCAAGGTGATGCATGTTTGATCATTTGGATCCAGACCCTGTCATAATCATAATCATAATCTTTGATTTCCCTCATGCTTATTGATACAATTTAAAAACATAAACTGGTTTTTGTTGTTGTTGTTAAAAACATAAACTGTTTTACAGTTTAAAAACAAGAGGTTGTGCTTGCCTCTGTCGTCACAAGCCAGCATTTTGCCTATGGAAATTTCCATGGCCTGGGTGAAGTGAAAGGAATCCCACCTACCTGCAAGAGCAGGCAATACCCAAGCACCCAGGCCTCCTGTGTCCTGGCATGTTTCACACATGGCAATCCATCCCTTTCCTCCTGTGAATGAATATGGATTTATTTAGGGTTCCCAAACTACGGATGGATTTCAGGTTCCCTTATGAAAATTTTACCTGGACCTGCCTGAGGTCACTGTGTGTGGTTCAGTGAAGCCAATTTCCTACAACAGCAAAGCAGTAGAAAAGTAATTATGATGATTTGTTTGATAAAGAGAGATAGAAATATAATCATTAAGAAGTGATATCAGATGACATCTTCATCTGCAACACTATTTCTGTGTTTGGGTATCTTGTGTTGTGGGGAAAAGGCAGAGATTGAAAATGCATTAAATATAGAAGCTGAAGATGGTGAATGGCATAGAAAAAAAAAAGAAAATGTATAAAAATAATGTATTTCAACATAAACCAAATCCTTCTTTATTTGGTCTCTGCAATTTATTAAATTTATCACAAATCATGAGTAGTTTCAGGTTATCTGCAGCTGAGAATTTTTAGAGTTAACCTTGTTAAAGAATGATCACCCTTCTAACACACAGGCGTCTGTGACTGTGCATATCTCATTGGATTGCTACCAGCTGGAAAATCAGAGCGTGGAGCAGAACTCTGACCTTTGTGCTGCAAAATCAGAGGAAACAATCAACTGAAGGAGATAAAGGAGAATCCTCCTCGTTAAGGAGGAAGTGGTACAGAAATCAAATTCACTTGTGCAAAGGTTCACTTTGCCAGCCAGCCCACCGAGGCAAAGAACTCCACCTACTCAGCCAGCCGCAGGAAGGACCTGGGAATTTTAACTCGGAGCATTAAATTAATCAGAGTACTGTCAGGAGTTGGCACAGCAGGGCTTGGAGGGCCCATTTGCTGTGGAATCCTGTTTGGGGAAGAGCTGTAGGAGCAGACCAGGCTGCTCTTTCATTCTAGCCAGGGAAACAACAAAGACATCCAGTGACATTAACGCCAAATCAACACGGAACAATCGAAGGAGCTATTTCCTCGCATAACATGAAAGTCACCACTGTATTGAGGACAAGCACAAGTCATATGTTCCTCTTAAGTCCTACTTAATCCCTGCTTTGAGGATTTAAAGGACATTGAAGTGATTCATAAACCCTGTGCATGTTGTCTGCACAAGAATGATTTTTACCCGCCGCAGAGACAGCTGAGCCATGGGAAATTCTGCAGTGGGTCTCATCAGTGGAATAATGCTGCTGTGTTCAGGAAGGTCTGGCTGAGGCTCTGTCTCACTTGCAGCTGTAGCTTTAACATCTGACATCCTGATAATCCAAACTTATGGTTTATGGTGTGCCCTGCTTCCCCACAGGGTTCTGCAAGTAATGTATGTGTCTTACTGGCATCATTACATATCTGGCTGGGAAAGTAAGTCAAGGAGGAGCTTTGCATCAAGCACAAGCCAGGAATAAAGGCAGGAGGTCTCTTCTGACAGTTTATTGATCTGAGCCAGCATGACCAACTTCCTGTTTTCAAAAAAAA
>VXBT01005779.1:0-30128 GCA_013400235.1 Oriolus oriolus | reverse complement strand
AAAAAAAAAAAAAAAAAAGACGATCTCATGGAAAACTTGGGTTTCTGGAAGTATGTGGGCACTGAAAAATGAATGATAGTCATGAAGACTGGACAAAATCACATCAGCTCATGATCTCAGCCCGCAGGCAGGCCTAACCTTTGTCAGATCTGTTGCAAGGTATGTCAGAACAACAGGGAGAGCTGGCTGGGAAAACATAAAATTGCCTGAAAGAATACATGTTTATCCACTCATATCTGCCCATGCAGCCATTCACTGATCTTGTGCACACCCTGACAAGACATGCTTCCAGCTTCCTTTCTTTCTCCCCTCACACATCAATCCAGGCAGTTACTGGACATGATAATTATAGTAAGCTCTTAAATCCCAATAAATACTACCAAGCTGGCTACTCAGAGGCTTCCATGCCATCAACTTTTTAACACAGTAATGATGATTAGACTCCATTGCATCTCAGTACTTTTAGAGGTTTACCCCTTGATTAGACTTGGGGAGCAGGAGGAAATACTGTCAGAAATGGGAAGGAGATATTTCAGCCCGGGAAGAAGTTATGTTTTCAAATTTTGACTTTCAGAACAGTGGCAGAATAATAAACATGTAGAGATTCCTGATGTTAGGCTCTGGTGTTCTTTCAAACACGCCAGTGGCAGAGAAAATGATGGCTCTGCTGCTGTGAGGGCTCTGGGACACTCAGTGCTGTGGAAACTTAGTTTTTCGCTGGCTAACTCACGTCCTGCAACATGAGCTCAATTTCTTAGGCTGTACTTGCCAAAAGGGCCACAAGCTTGGCTTACTACTCATGGTTGTGCCTAAGTTCCATTGCCCAGCACCGCCAGTGGAAGTGCCCAAGGTTTTCACTACCAAGAGCAAAATCAGAACCAGGGCAGTGGAAACAAAACCAGGGATGTAGCACCTCCCATCCTCCACCCGCATGCTGGGCAGGCATTGCCTCAGTCTTGTATCAGTCCTACCTGCCTCCTCTCTCCATCCCACCTGGGCCAGGAAAATCGTGCAGCTCCCTGCAGGTTTGTTGTCCAGCACAGTTCACCATAAACACAAAACTATTTCTTCTTCTGGCCTAAACTCAAATGATTCCTCTGAGGGGAAATGCCGTCTGAATCTCAAATTTCTCATGATTCAGAACTTACTCAGAGCCCTTCTTTCCAGCACGTCTCACAAAAGGCACCATTTAGTTTTGCTGCCTTAAGATCTTTCTATTCTGCAGCAGCAGAGTAGGACCAGGATGAGGAGGGAAACACACAAGATAAGTGAACGTTTGGCAGCCCAAATGGCTGAAAGGTGAGGAAGGGATCCTGGCACATCATGAGTCAAGAAATAAGAAAGTCAGGAGTCAAGGAAAAAATCTAGGAAGGGTTGATAAAACTGCAAGTGAAAGGAGTGTGGTGTGGGTGGAGAAGCAGCATTGCAGGGGCTATAACATCTTTTAGAGGACGATGGGTGAGTGGAGTGAAGCAAGGTTCATCAGATCCTTCTCCTGAATCTGGTAAGTGACTCTTACAGAATCTGGATACCCAGCAAACACATCAGAACCAGGTGATTCACTCCATTTTGGTTGCTGTAAGTGCAATGAAGTTCTGTGTACAGCAAACAGTGATTCACGAAGGATGAGTAAGGCCCAGCAGTCTGTGGCAAGAGCAGTGGAAGCCTGCCAAGGCCACGGCAGCCCGTGTGTTCTCCGTGTCCCAGGACTGGAGTGACATGCCAATCACTTTCCCTCCTTCCTTTCCATTGAAGTTTGTGCAGGCTCCTGGCTGTAATCAAGGCCCATTGGATGCCCAGGTAATTGTGTACCAAGACACAGCTTCTGGTTTGGGGCAGAATTGCTTCTGAAGGGCAAAAATAAAATATACCAGGAGTGTTGTAGCTCTTGGTTGAAACTGAGGCTCTGGTTCTGCCTGACACTGAAGAGGGCACAACAAGACTTTAGACAACAATCACTGCTCCTGTCTAGGAAATGGCAATATCAGATGACTGCAAATGCATATGAGAGGGACCAAATGAAAGAGGCCAAAGATATGTCAGCTGCAGAGGAAATCAGCTGAAAGGGCCAGTCTTAGTTTCTTCAGCAATCTGCAATTCAAAGGCTTGATCATTGAGGATATAAAAAGGTAGATTTTGATATTGAAGCTATTTTATATTCCTGCTGACTGGTCTACAAAAAGAATGTTTATGTTTCTACTGCTCTGAAATGTGATATACCTTCCAGCCCGTGTTTATTTGTTGCTTGTATCCCTACTCACTTACACTGAACATACACAGAAAAATAGCTCTCTTTATAAATTCCAGCATCTCCCTCTGTGAAAAACTCCCAGAGCAGGACATGGTAGCTGTTTAGCAGCACACAACACCCCTGTGCACCACTTCAGGGCATGAAGGACTGCAGATTCCCATATCCAATTGCCACTGCAAGATGAAAGCGTAGATACTTAGGCTATAATTAACCACACTGAATTTGAGCAGTAAGCTAAGGTTAATGGTCCTACAACACTTGAGAAAAGTGTAATTGATCTCTTAGAGAGCGTAAGTGATTAGGAGATGGGTTTGTGTCACTGGGAAGGTAGTGCCGTCAACACCACAGTGGCCACTAACAGTGTTGACAGGGCACCTGTACTAGTTTGAAAACAAACCAGTGGGAGACGGCAAGTCAGAATCATAATTTAATAGAAAAAAATTTAAAAGAAATGCAATAGTACAAGAGCACTGACAGAGCCAGAATACAACCTGACATCCTGTTAGTCAAGGTGGTGGCAGCAGTCCAGATGAAATGGTCCTGTTGAAGCAGTGATCCTGTAGAAAGAAGGGTCTGGTCGTCACCTGAAGGGCCAAAAGTAGCTCTTGTCCTCTGGGAGTCCACTAGGTGTGGGCTGTTTGTGCTGTTCCAAAGCCCAGATTATATCCAGGTGGGAATGCTTGGCTCCTCCCCCCTGGGAGGAGCATCTCACAATGGGATGAGGGAATTCTGTGAGTCATGTGGTGGGTTCTTGATGGCCTATTAAACAGAGATAGCTCCCGGAGGGTGTTATCAGATATTAGCCATGGTGGGAGATAACAAACACTGCCCCACCTGCTTTAACATCTTGTGAAGATGATAATAGAACACATGCTTTTGGTTACATCTTACATTGTAACCTAGGACAGCACCCCTTCAGCACCAGCCTAATGAAATGGATCTGCTTCCTCTCCCACATTTGCCAGCACCTTATAAAAATGGACCTAAGCTGATTCCATTGCCTTTTGTGTTGGTCACAGCCAGAGGAACTGCTCAAATAGGGATTCATACATCTCAAAATAATCCATTTCTTGCTCCTCCCAAGGTCGAGTAATGCTGCTGTCCCCATTTCATTGCACCCGAGTCAGAGTTCTAATATATTGCCTCAAGCACAAGGAATTGCCATGATGCTGCATCCAAGGTACTGAAGCCTCAGCCACTGAGGATATGGCAAACTGAGATCAAAGAATCACAGAATTACAGAATGGTTTGAGTTGGAAGGGACCTTAAAGATCACCCAGTTCCAACCCCCTGCCATGGGCAGGGACACCTTCCACTATCCCAGGTTGCTCAGAGCCCCATCCAGCCTGGCCTTGGACACTGCCAGGGATGGGGCAGCCACAGCTTCTCTGGGCACCCTGTGCCAGGGCCTCACCACCCTCACAGGGAACAATTTCTTCCTCATATCCAATCTAACCCTGCTCTCTGTCAGTGTGAAGCTATTCCCCTTTGTCCTGTCACTCCAGGCCCTTGTCAAGAGTCTCTCTCCATCTTTCCTGTGGGCTCCCTTCAGGCACTGCAAGGCCACAATGAGGTCACCCCAAAGCCTTCTCTTCTCCAGGCTGAACAATCCCAATTCTCTCAGCCTTTCCTCACAGCAGAGCTGCTCCATCCCTCTGATCCCCTTGGTGTCCCTGCTCTGGGCTGGCTCCAGCAGCTCCCTGTCCTTCCTGTGCTGGGCCCAGGGCTGGATGCAGCTCTGCAGGGGGGTCTCCGTTAATGTGGACTTTCAGACTTGCTCTAGTCCTGCAATGGGACTCCAGCATGAGAGAA
This sequence comes from Oriolus oriolus, assembly GCA_013400235.1. Classification (NCBI taxonomy): domain Eukaryota; kingdom Metazoa; phylum Chordata; class Aves; order Passeriformes; family Corvidae; genus Oriolus; species Oriolus oriolus. Next base: position 26,065 of record VXBT01005779.1, on the reverse strand, counting down.
TCTACCTCTGGAAATGAGAGGGAAAGAACAATAAAAACTTTTTGTCTAATCAGATTCACCAGAGTTACCTTCCAGAAAAATTTCTGGGGAAGAACTGTTCAACTGCAAACCTTTTCTTCCCAGCAAAACCAAGCTTAACAAAATAAAGTCAAACAAAACAAACCAAAAAGTTTAAGGAAGAATGGAAGTCTCTCCCTTTGCCATTTCCATTCACAGATTGATTTTAATTCATTACCTTGTCTAGCCCATCATACAAACTGACCAAGACAATGAATGGTCTTTCTGATTGCCTGCCCCTTCTTAATGCAGATGTGTGCCTAAATTTCCTTCTCAACAATTAGTTGTATTTCTACTTGAGCTTTTCACTGTAGAACAGAAATAGATCTTATCTGACTCCAAAGGGATTGTTAGCAACGAGCGGATTAGAAGGAAAACAGATGCTGGGGCAGAAGAGATGTAGTTCTGCTTTTATTTTTAATCAGATCTAGATGTTGTCCCCAAGTTAAGAAACACTGCAGCCGGGGCGGACCTACCCAGGGCTGAGTAGGTGTTTAAACTGCTTCTGCAGAGAGGTGTCATTTCCAACAGGCAGAAGCTTTGAGTCATTCAAGTGCACAGAAGATACAGTCCTGTTAAGGACAGTCTTCCCTCAATATCTTTCATCCTACTGCCTTTGGATTTTGAGAAACTTTTGAAAAGGATGTGTCTTTCAGCAGGTGAACCCCTTGTTTCTCTGGTGTCATGTGCACACCTGAATACCTTTATTAGAAAGGTGAATAAGTGACATTCTTCAATATTTTAATAACAGAAATTTAATTTTGCGGCCAAGCGAAGGCAGTGGGATCACAGCCACTGTCTGCCCATGCTGTTAGAAATTCCTCTGAAGTCCCCAGTGCAATGCAGAGTGGTTCACAATGTGAAGAATGCACACAAAAGCTCTCATTCAGAGCCAAGTGAGCTGCAGCTGGGGAGGATTTTGGCCCCCCCATATCTCTCTCCTCCTTCCCTCTGCTGAGCTAAAGCACCAGGCATTAAGGTGCTGAGCCAAAATGTAGCATTTCCTGCAGGGCCCTGGTTTAGAGGCATTTGAAATATGACAGTGCAGACTGAAACTCGTGTTTTCTTGACGGCAAATAGAGGAGGAGGAAAAAAAGTATTTTTAAGGACACAGCATTGCTTGGGTTATCCAGTCAGCAGCAGAAACTTGTTAAGAGGACAATGAACACCAAATATACCAATATTCAGGTATTCCTGAATATTTGTGGGTGGTGTTTTCACTTTTAAGCCTTAAGGAAAGCTTATGACCTTGCAGTTGCACATCCCTATGGCAGAGAATCCTGTCCACTAATTCTTGCATTAAATCCGCATCTTGACTTGGGAGCAAATCACATTAAATGGCAGTACAGGGACTAGAAAGGTGCAAGTTAGTATTTTGCCTATTCAGCAATAGTTGAACATGAGTTTGATCCTGGGTATGTCAGCCCATCACATTCTGGGCTGGGAAATGCTCCGTTTAATATGTTTTCCATTGTTTTACCAACAGCACTTGAAATCTTACTAAAGCAGCATTTTCTTTTTTTACAGTTCATTTCTCTGCTGCAAATATCTTTAAAAACAGGAAGTTAAGCAGTGTAAGACCACAGATGGACACCACTAATCTTCATAAACACGAGCAGAACTCCCTTCTTCTCCATCAGTGCTGCAGCCATATCAAATGTGTGTCTGAACAGGCCAGCACAAGGCACACATTGTTCCCAGCATTAGTGCTCACCTCTCCTTCACCAGCCCATCAGGAAGAGGAAAGGGGAATTTGCCATCCTTTCTGCATGACAACTGCAATTCTGAACTTCCACACCTAGAGCTGAGAGCTTGATTTTGAGAAAAACCACAATAATGAACGAGGCAAACACTACGATGGTGAAAAGGGAAGTTGTGGTCAGCGCAAAACACTTTGTCTAATCTGGTGTGACACATGAGACACCTTTTGTCCTTATGGCACTTTAATTTGTTGACTGTTAATTGTTGACTGATGTAATTTCAGTTTGAAAAAGCTTTTTGAGATGACACCTCGGGGCAGGGTGTTTTCAGGATAGTTAACTTTGCTATCACTCCAGTTAACATTAAGACAGGGAAAAAATAGCTTTTAAAATGAAAATATAGGTCTTATCCAGCAAAGCAAGCAGCTGTTCAAGCTTGGCTTCTTCCTTGATGTATATTTAGTCAAATGCACTGAGCCTACAAGGGACCAAACATAAAGTATCTGTACTATGGCTTTCTGCACCCTCACTCCCCCAAACTCCCAGCAGCTCGCAGATATACAAACCCAGCCTAAAATCTGAGCAGCAGGGTCTCCACCAGCATATACTTGCCTAGCTCAGTAGCTGGACTTTTATTTAACACAAACCAATAACCAAAACCTGGAGAAAGCTGCTACAATGCACTCTGTGCTCTGCTATCCCCACAAGTGCCCGCAACAAGCCTGGGAGTCCAAGTGTTCTCAGATGGGCACAGCTTCTAGTATTTAATCATGCCAAAACTCACTTAGCCCTTGAAATCAGACAAGATCAAGCTTATGAAGTGTGGGAAGCTCCTCCAGCATTCACTCAGTGGCAATTTACTGTAACTCCAGTAATGAGTTCCTCCCATGAGGCACTTGCATATCTGAAGCACTATTTCCTGAGGCTGTCATGTCATTAATTTCCAGTGTTTATAGGCCAGTGGAGCTCCTGGATTTGCTGTGTGTAAAGGCTGGGAGATTCTAATGCATGTGCTGCAGTGCAGAGTATGTGTATCAAGCCTCCAACACAACCTCTTCCAGAGGGAGGAGTCCAAGCAGCATTTAGGAAAAGAGGGGGAAAGGGGAATGGGAAAAGGAAGGAGAAGGGGAGAAGGACAGAGAGTGTTGCACTGAGTCCTCAGTGTACAAACCAAGGGCCTTTATCAGAATCTGCAGAATCTCCTATTGCCGTTCTCAGATGTGTCATTTTTATGATTAACACACACCTGGTGCATTTGATACCTGTTGAGCTGAACATTTCCTTCAAATGATGGCAGGAACTGCAAGTGCTGGGCAGCCCACGAACCTGACTTGGCTCATTCAAAAATTTAGTTCCACTGGAAGAGTGAAACTAAGAGTGGGCAGCAGAACACCAGCTGGGGACTGTGAACTAGAGCCACAAAGCTCTGCTCGTAGTCAGAGTGACAGGAAAGCCACTTTGAGATGCCCTGGATGCATTCCCTGATCATACTGAAGTTTGTTATGCATGGAGGTGTTGGTTCAAACACAGCTAATTAAAGACCTTTTTCCTTTGTGCCGTCTTTTCCTGTTCCACGCCCGGATGTAGCACTGAGATATTACCAAACTTCCTATCAGATTTTCCTTGGCATATATTTCATGTATTGTGCAGAGACAAAAGGCTCTGAACATGGGGTTTTCAGTAAGGTTCTGAACCTTTTATAGAGGGCTTAGAAATAATTTGTGCCTGATCCAAGTCACACTAAAGGGTCCTGCTGACCTGAGTCTGAATGGACTTTATCCCCTAATCTTGTGGCTGTAAATTCTTATCATGCAAATGGACGAAGGAAGTCCTGAGGAAACAAGAAAGGAACCAAATCCCTGAGTTTGTTGTGACACAGAACAGAAAATAATTTTTAAATATTCTATTAAAACAACCACTTGAAACAAAACAAATACGTGCCCATTCTAATGTCCAAAGTTGAGTTGGATAAAGGAGAATTACTTGAATTTCAGCCAAGCAGGGCCTGCATCAACCCAAGGACTGGCTGTTCTGTTGTACACCAGGTCTGAAAATTCCTCATGTCTGTGCACTCAGCAATTTTAATTATCAGCTTGAATTCAAATGTTTCAAAACAGAGGAACCCCTAGAGATGGGAATACAAGTATTGTGAGGAAATTTGCTTTCAAATATGTTTTAAGCACAAAGCTAAACACTTGCTTATCAAAATTAGATTTTTAACTTGGATTTTCAAAACCCCTCTAAGACAAATCAGATGGAGGAAATTTTCTTATATTCCCCCAACCTGAGTTCAAAATTTTCATTGTGAACCATTTCAGTCTGAGTAACTCTGAAGAAAACACTGCTGTTTGTTGGTGCTGTAATGAAACATTTTGTTCCAGATTGGAGCAATGTCTCTTTTTTTTTCTTTGTTTTTTTCATTTTAAATCAACTGTTAAGCCTGAGTAGATTTAGTTCTTTTACCTTACAAGTTTTTTAATCAACCAAATAAACAAAGAATGTAGTACTCCATTACCTCTTCTATGAGGAGCTACAAAGGGATTTTAAGGCATCAGCAATGTGCCTGTAAAACTATGGATTCTGACCAGAGGAGGGAAGATGCTGAAGGCAAGGCAGGAGGTTAAACAGTAGAGTAAGCAGCATGTCAGGAAATGCAGAGAAGAGTGTCATTTATTTTTATCCAGAAGCCTTTTCGCTTGGCAGAACTGAAGAATCCCATTTTATAGGAGGTACCCATAGGACTTGCAGGCTTCAAGTAATTCCATCTAAATTTCCAGCCAGAAAAACCAGTATTTCCATTTAGGTGTGTGTGTGTTTGGTGGAGGGATGGCCCTGCCTTGGCAGGAGGGTTGGACTGGATGATCTCCAGAGGTCCCTTCCAACCCGAACAGTTCTGTGATTCTGTGACCATAAATCATGCTGTAGGATTTGGATCACAACAGGAGTTTATCACCAGAAAATTCGTCAAGAAGTCTAAGAAGTCCTCAGGGAACATGTGCTGATGTAACTGCTGTTTGATAGCTTTCTTATTGTTCTTCCCTGTATTGCCCCCTTTGTAAATCACATTTTAGTTATCTCAAGTTCATATTTTTTATTTTAGAGTTCTCTTTGAAACAATTACCTTTTTTTCCTCTCACAAAAAAAAATAAAGAAGATTTATACCTACATCTCCTCTCAGGCAGTTTTGACTTTTAAAGCTTTGAATATTTGTGCCTTTCCATAAAGTTAAGGGAGCAGATCATTTATCTGTTGATTCCTAACATTGCTGTAAGGTAGTGAACTTTTAATATATTGGTTTGTGGTAGCAACCAGGCAGTCCAGATGAGTGCCTGCCTAAACATCCTACAATCCAAGCAGGTAGAGAGGATGTTTTATGGGAAAATGAGACATGGATTAATACACACCTGAATGCTGGACACATCAGCCTGTCTCTGCCTTGGCTGTCAGCACACAACAGCTGTGGCAAAAGTGGGATTTGATCCCGGTTTCCTTGCACACATGGAAAAAGAAGTTCCAATGCTAGGAGCCTGCAGCTCTTCTAAAATAACTTTTCAAATTGAAAACTAAAAAATATAAAATAAGTAGTGTTGTCTGGAAACAAACTGGAAAGACACAGAAGATTTGTGCAATACAGTTTTTTCACAAAATATGACTTTCCTGATACCTGCAGCTCTCCTCTCAGCCTCTGCAGTCCTCTGAGCCTTAGGAATATCCGCTTTTCAGGGAGATTGGACAATGCACAACTTTCAGTTGTACCCTTTGCCATTTTCCACAGGCACAGTGCCAGACAAATGAAAGTCATTAGACTCCTTTCCAGTCATGCTCACTTGGAGGCTGAGCTCAACCACCCACCTACTCCCCAGTCCTTGTCAGCTGGTGATTTTTCACCTCTTCTCTCACCATCCTGCTGTTCCCAACATCCCATTCAACCCTGCCTGTGTGTCTGCTGCCTTGCCTTCGCCCAAGAAAGCTCAGCACTGCCAGCCTCGATAAAGTGGATTTAACCTTCAGCACAAATATCAAGTCTCACATGACTCAGGCACACAATTAAGCTTCGCAAGATAAGGGGCTAATTAATTTAATTGCCAAACAGAAAGAGGGAACTCCTACTCAGGTTTGCCTGAAATCATGTTGTTAATTAATTATTTATTTATTTGCCATTTTACTTTGAAACCAGAAAGTAATGGAAATGTGAACAATAGTTCCCTGTTCCTCCCTTTAAATTTTGGTTTTCCAGGTCAAATGGAAGCCTCTCTTTTAGTGCATGTGGGAGGGGAAAAAAAAAAAAGACTTTCTGATGTTTCAGATAGAATTTTAAAGGCTCTGCTTTTACTTTAATTGAGAAGTGGGATTAAACAATTAATACATTATCCTCTATCATGAGACCTTTGCACTAAACGTGATAGTGTTAACAAACTGTTCTGTAGAAAAATGTTCTGAAATGGGGTGGATTTGGCTCACCCCACTGGAGACATGTTTATTAGTGACTGACTCAGGGTTCTGATAACCAAGAGGATTTAGAACATACCTGATTTTAAGTGGAGAGGTCCAGTGAATATATGGAATATCTGCTCAAATGGTTAAGGTTAAAAAATTTCATAATAAGCATTTGACTAAACCAAAAATCAAAATCTGCTTCTCAGAAGAAATGTTTCTAATTTTTTCTCCCAGTTTTCCCCAGGAATTTATTCAGGCCTTTTGCAAAATTTGTGTGTTGGAATAAATGTTGTTAGTACTTTCAACCTGTAAAATGGCCTGAGTTGGTCAGCAGTTCTCCAAAAGTAAGGGGAAGCAAAAATTTTATTCTCTCTTCAGAATACATTTTTCTGAGCTTTACTTTAAGTCCGTTCTCATGACACTGAAGATCATTTTTAATGTACCAATATTCTTTTTTCATGGAATTCAGTGTGCAAATGGTCCAGCACTCATTCACTACTTCTGTCCTGGAGCAATGAAGAGCCACACTTAACATATTTGCCATCTATCTAGTAGCAGTTTCTGCAGCATCTTCTGGGATGATAACACCCAGAGCAGCAGGAAAACAGTCAAATGAGCCAGTCATTCCAACTCTGTTGGAATTTGCAATTGCAGTCTCATCAGCTGTTTTCTTATCCAGCATAAAATGTATGAGCAAATGTGCCCATCCTCGAGACTCCTCTGAGGAGTGTTAAAGCTTTCCAGCAATTATCACCAAATCACAGACTGGTTTGGATTGGAAGGGACCTTAAAGATCATCTTATTCCAATCCCCTGCCATGGGCAGGGACACCTTCCACTATCCCAGGTGGTTTGGAGCTTCAGCCATCCTGGCCTTGGACACTGCCAGGGATGGGGCAGCCACAGCTTCTCTGGGCACCCTGTGCCAGGGCCTCACCACCCTCACAGGGAACAATTTCTTCCTCATATCCAATCTAACCCTGCTCTCTGTCAGTGTGAAGCCATTCCCCCTTGTCCTGTCACTCCAGGCCCTTGCCAAGAGTCTCTCTCCATCTTTCCTGTGGGCTCCCTTCAGGCACTGCAAGGCCACAATGAGGTCACCCCAAAGCCTTCTCTTCTCCAGGCTGAACAATCCCAATTCCCTCAGCCTTTCCTCCCAGCAGAGCTGCTCCATCCCTCTGCTCCCCTTGGTGTCCCTGCTCTGGGCTGGCTCCAGCAGCTCCCTGTCCTTCCTGTGCTGGGCCCAGGGCTGGATGCAGCCCTGCAGGGGGGGCTCAGCAGAGTGGGGCAGAGGGGCAGAACCCCCCCTCACAGGGTAGAGGATGGTAGAGAAGAGCAGGCCAGCAGGCAGTGCTCCTCCTGAGCTGGATTTCCCCAGTAAGGGACTCTGTGGCCTCTCCCTCTCTGGGAAATGCCCAAATGCTGTCCCAGGATGAGAAAGGAGAGACTGGACATCCTCCTGGGCACTTTGTTCCTGTGGGAGATGGAGCAGCACTCAAGGTTCTAGGTGGCAATTTGGAACAAGGCTCTGCAGAGCGTTGCAGGACAGGGATAAGTTAGTCATGAGCACAGATGAAGAGTAATCCTGCATTAGTCACACCACAGATAATAAGAGCTGGAAGATGATGACATGTGAGCCTCATGTTAAACCCACTTATGCTTAATTCTCTGTGCTGAATAGAAATTGTTCTAAAGAACAACGCATTCCCACAGAACAATTCTTCACATCATGCCACTAACATCTCTGTCATCTTGATTTAGGCCATTTAAATGTCAGTAAGACAGGTTAACGCTGCCTAAGGGCAGCTCTGTCCCATGCACCAGAAATCTTGTTCTATCATATTCTGTTTTCCTGCAGTGCCTCATGAAAAGAGGCAACTTTCGCACGCAGGGGTAGATCTGCAGTGGGGTTACAGGGGAGAGGGATGGTGAATCCCCTTTCTCCCCCAGTATTCCTCTCCAGTGCAGTATGGAATATAAAGAATTAAGATCTAATGTGAGTTGGTGTATCTCTGCCACCGCCCTGCCCCTGCTGTACCCAGCCTGCCATGTGGAAATGCTTCCCTTCCACTCATTCCAGCCCTGAATGCCTTGATTCTCCAGAGGTGTGTTCCTATGTCCCAAAAAACCCCCAACTGAAAAGCCATGGACGGTGAGGGAGCACAAGTCAAGTTTCCCATACAAATACAAGGTGCCCATCTGCCTCGCAACAGCCTTGAATGCCAGAAGATCCCCAATTTCTACCATCAGACAGGATTATTAGACACTGAAAACACAGAAAATATCATAAACCATAGAATCAATTAGGTTGGAAAAGACTTCTAGGGTCATCGAATCCAACCTTTGACCAGTCCAACCTTTGACCATGCTGGTCACCAAGAAACTGGGTTTTGAAGGGCAGAATATTCCTGAGGAAAAGGGGAGTTACTGTGTTGATTTCTGAGGATGAAAGTTCAATGTAAAAAGCTATAATGAATTTTTCTTTTGGCAAAAGTGGGTGTAGAGCCTGACAGCATTAAAACCTCCGAGGTGAAATCTGAAAATGTTAGCAGATTATTAGCAGCATTAAAAAAAACACTGCAGAAAGCTGAAGTGCTGAATTAATGAAGTGCTGCCCTCTCAACCCCTTCCAGCCTGTTTGAAGAGAGGCTCTGAACCTCCTGCCACAAGGTCCCCTCACCTGTAGCCATGGGGTTGCATGGTGCAGATGACACTCTACCAGGTGCCTCCTACCTGCTGAGGTTCCAGGTTTGTCCCACCTGCAGGAGAATTTCAGAACAGCTGCTCAAAGGCACCTTGGAAGGAGAGTTAAAACAAATTTTATAAACAAACGACCTTTGGGTCCTGGCAGAGCTGTACCTACTCCTGCAGCTTTCTCTAAAGGTAACGTGTAGCTTGAGACTCACAGGAAATGTATTTTACTCACCCTTCTGGAGACTGAACTTCTGGAGCACTGTCACAGCATTTTTTCCTAATGATTTTTTGTATTTGTCCTTGAAGAACAACAGCAGCTTTGGGGTGGGGAGGGGAGGAGATAAACGTTCTCTGAAGGTGCTGTTTCTGGAGGTTGCTTTTAGAAAGCCTGGAGTCTGCTGCCAGTAAAATCAGCAAGAAAGTTATCACTGGCATCAGTGGGAACAAGACCACAAGCAGCAGTTTTATATTCAGGCTGGGTTAGGGAGTCTTTTGTTCTTGCCTCTGGTTTGCATGCCTTGTTTACACGGGGCAGTTAAAGCCGATAAAAGGACTAACCACCACTAACAAGCAGCTGTAACAGATAACCCGGTGGGTATGGGATGGATTGTGTTACAGCAGGGAAGGGGGCATTTGTAGCTCTGTGTTATACTAGGATGCTGTTTTCCCATACAGGGAGCAAATTGTCCAGTGGTTAAATCGAATTTATTTAATTATTTAACTAATTTATTTGTACTGAATTACTCCTTCTGTCCACATCCCGGAGCACACTCTCCCTGGGAGCAAGGCAGCCTGAAGATATTCATCTCCTAGCACCAGTGTCTGGGTGGTGAATACGCCAAGCACCTTAGCAGGAGGTTTCAAAGGCATTTCCCTGCAGCAGAGAACCGGTAAAACTCCTGTCTCTTAGGTTTTTTACGTTCTCATGGAAACAAAAGTACTGTGACTGACACGGTAGCATCCACCCATTCCCTGCAACCCCCCCGCCCCACATGCTTCAGCGTTGCCATCTTTCCTTTGCACACCCTGGACTTCTCTCTGGGGTCTTTCTCTGAGTCCCAGGCTCTTCATTTAACCATGCAAAGGTTGGCTCTGCACACTCCCTCTCTTGTCTTCTCCCTTCTCTCCCGGTCTGTTCTCAACCTCAGCCCTTCCCTTCCACTTCCCAGTGTCTTTATTTAACCAAATTCACTTTCCTCCACACCCCACCCTTCTGCAGACCCTCCTTCACTGTCTCCTCTCCCCTTTCTGTTTCCATCAGCTTGGCTTGCACTCTCAGCATCCGCTCCTTCCTCCTTCTCAGAGTTACCCTCACTATGCCCTGTGTCCCCTTTTGCCATGACCTTTAAGCTTTCCCACACTGATACCCTGATCTGGTCCCCAGCAGGTGCCCCCCCTGCCATCTCCAGGCATGTCAAACATCAGGCTATGCAAAGCATCCCTGTGAAGGTTTTCAATCTCCAAGCAGGAAACCCAAGGCAATGCTGTATGAACTGAATTCTGTCCAAGGGCATGTCTTGTACCTTGGGGTCTGGGCTCTGTTTTGCTCCCATAAAGATTTTTGACTCCAGTCTGGAGTACAGGGCATCCCTGCCCTCAGACAAGCACCTTCAAGCTCTGCAATCAACCCACAACAAGGGTAATCCTGCATTTTCCTTGCAGTGTCTGCTTGGTGCCAACAGGGTCTCCTCGATTTGCAGTGAGGAGTCCAGATGTGGATACATCTGAGGCACGGCCAAAAGATTGGAACGTGCCCTGTGCTGCTGCATAACGTGGGTTTAACTTTCAGTGTCTTCTGAGGGAAAAGCTATGAAAGAGTTTAACTCTCTTTGCTAAAGGGTTTCTGTTCTTTTCTGTCATCCCTCTGTGTTACTAATGTGTCTTTTGTTAATATCTTCTCTCACTAATACCTTCTTTTCATTTCCTCGCTTCCCTCTCTTCCTTCCAGCCAATTTACAAACCCTTTGGCAATGGCAGAGCCTTGGGGCAATGGCTTCACACTGACAGAGAGCAGGGTTAGATTGGATATGAGGAAGAAATTGTTCCCTGTGAGGGTGGTGAGGCCCTGGCACAGGTTGCCCAGAGCAGCTGTGGCTGCCCCATCCCTGGCAGTGTCCAAGGCCAGGCTGGATGGGGCTCTGAGCAACCTGGGATAGTGGAAGGTGTCCCTGCCCATGGCAGGAGGGTTGGAACTGGATGATCTTTAAGGTCCTTTCCAACTCAAACCATTCCAAGAGGTCAGGGAGGCAGCATCCAGCTTTGCAAATGAGGTCATTACAGGCAAAGCTGGAAAATTAACCCAGTCCCTGATAGGATTGGGCTGACTCCCACTGGGTTTGTTCCTCAGGATACGCCCAGTCTGCGTTTGGTCACTGTCTGCAAACATAGCTTTAGCTCTTAAGCCCTGCTCTTCTTCCCACCACAGATATGAAATCCAGCAGATAAAAACTGGGATCCTCTCCCTGTGCCTTCCCCAGTAAAGGAGGAATTTCTGTTCTCTGCAGAAGGCTTGTGCAGAAGATGGTTGGTCTGTGTGTGCTGCTTGCTGTTCATTCAGCCAGAGTGCCAGGCTGCAGCGAGCCCTGGTTTGTGTTGCTTGTTAAGGAGTGTTCAGCAAATTTTCTGCTATAAAATGTGGCCATGGCAAAAAGAAACCTTTCATGGCAGTGTTTTCATTCAGTGAAAACTCTGTGGACACAGAATCCTGTGTCCAGGAGGAAAACCCTGATAAAAAGCAGTGTGAAAGAGTCTATTTTCCTTGTGTATAACAAGTGGGTTTATTTCTCAACGCCTGGATTAGGCAGGGAACTTCATCCTGAGTCTCCTGTCTTTCCTGTACTCGAGCAAAGCCACATCCAAAGGGATCCTTCTAAGCCCAGGGCAGGTGTTTCACAGTTTTCCTTGCTAAAGCGTATCTAACCTGCATAAATACTTAAACACTTGCTGAGAGAGGAGAGCGTTTTGCAAGAGATTGATTTGACAGTGCTGTTGTTCAGGCGTTCACACAGGATGTGGGAAACTGAGGTTCAGGTCCCTGCCTCCATGAATATTTAATTATTTATGGAAAGCGGAGCAGCTGCAGTAGGGAGGAGTGAGACACAGTAATGCCTTTGGACTTGGGGCACTTATAGGGGATGCTGGAGATGGCAGAGCAAGATCTCATCCCCAAGCCTCCCACATTCCTGGTGACTGTCCCAGCCATGGCCGGCTCACTTGCTGTTACCTCAGGGGAAACCTTCAGAGCTTGCTCCTGTCCCACTGCAAAAGTTTTAAAAGCGCTGTGTAGTACAAATTACTCCAGTTCTGGCATTTTTCAGCTTTTCAGACCTCTGTTTTTCAGTGTTAATGTTCTTTTACACTGTACAAATATTTAAAATGCAAATTAAAAGATTTCTGTCTTCCTGTGACCTCTCAAGGAAGCAGTCTGAATAGTTTGCTGTATTTTCAGCCTGGATTCCAGGGTCTACTGGTCTGGGCTCCTGAGTACTTCTGTGGCTGAGGAAAAAATAATTTAAAATAAATAAATAAAATTAATGGGCTTTATATTTGGTTTGGACAGTCATAAGGCTTGAGGTCAGGCTTGCAGGAGCAATTTCCATAGACTAACACTCCCAAGCTGTGTCTTAAGGATCAGGAAAGGACGCTGTAAAAATAAAATACCCACTCTGAAGAAACATGAATATTACGTTCTCAGGCCTCACCACAGAGGTGTTGGCTTATCACCTACAGGCACTCCTCATGGAGTCCAGGAGCCTGGGCTCAGTGTTCCACAAAAAGTCCACATGCAGAGGAAGGAGCCCACATTGTGTGGCATGTGGGGTGAACTTTTGTATTTCATGGTGTTTCTGGACTTCCATCCCAATCCTTTACTCTTCTTCAGTTTTTCACTCCCTTTTTATGCTTGCTGTTTGCACCAGGTCAGAGAATTTATGACATGAAATCCCAAAGCTTCATCCTTAAGTACACACCGTCATCCCAGGTCATTTTTGCTTGGTCATTGTAGTCCCCAGTGTGGAATTTAAGCCTGTCAGATCTAACTTTGCTGCTCATCCCCTCAAATACAGGTGTCTCTGGCTGCCTGACTTCAGCAAACACTGGTTTTCTTCAAAGCTTCCACCAGCTAAACACCTTTGAAACCATAAAATCCTCCTTAGAGCAAATGGGTTGTGCAAGCTCCCCAGGCTTTCTGAACTACCTTGGAGTTCACATTCATCTCTCTGATCCATCACCTTGCTGTTATCTTTCTCCCTGAACTCTAATTTTACCCTGTTTTGTTTAGTTTGCTGATCTCCCTGTCTCCTTCATCACAACCATATATTCACATCACTGCTTCCTCATCTTCCAGCTTGCTGAAATCCTCTTTAACTTAGCAAGGAATGTAAAACTGAACATGTTGCTATCCATCAGGGACACTTGGCAGACAGGGATAGCTCTGCTTCAAGGCAGGGAAAGGACACGTGTCAGGATTGGCACCCAAACTTCCCATCTGATCAGTGACTGGGGCAGCTCTGGGCTCAGAGCAGCTGAAGAAGGGCCCAGATCAGATAGACTGCTCCTAAACAGGAGATGACTGCCTGCAGACTGGAGTTAGGACTAGTTAGGAAAGGTCAGTTCCATGCCAGGGCTTTCCCAGCACAGGCAGTGACCTTCCAGCTCCCAGGGATGCCCCCTGACACACGCGGGTTTAATGCAGCAGACACAGCCTGGTTGCCAAATCCAGCAGGATCAAGGACCTCATTTTTGTCTTACTCAATTCAGAAAACCTCCTGCTTGTGGGGAAGGGTAAGATATGTTCTACTTTGCTGCTTTGTGAAAGGCCATTTAGCAATAAACATGTAGCAGGGGAGGTAAAATTTGTTGCACAATCCATCACCCTGACCTTTGCAGGAAATAAAGCTCTGCTTCGGAGCTCATCAACAACAACTCACGGCGTGATTTACTGCTGGGGCTCCCTAATTTTATGCTAATGTAACTCTATTGATTTCTGCAGATTTGCAGTGGTATTACATGGGAGGAACACGAAAATAAACTGAGCACTCAGTGTGATGAGGGGACTGTGTGACAGAAAGCTTGTTTTCCAATTTTATCGGCTAGCCTAATAAAAGCCGCAACTTCTCCATGCACTCCTCAATGCCATCAGTCCAAGCACGGTGTTAGTCTAAAAAAGTGATAAATTACCTTCTCTTACTGCTGTCTGGATCTAAAGCTATTTGTGAATTACTGCCAGTAGGTATTTCAAGAGAAAAAAATGAGAAGAAATTAAAATCAATTCAGCAAATGCCCCTAAGTAGTACAAAAAAAGGAAGATTTGTAAATCACCTGTGCTCAGCATATCTGTCACCAACAGGGATTACAATGTTTGGCTGTATTTTTCCAGTTGATTTGTAACCACCCTGGAGAACAGTGAAAGTTGGCTGAAATTCTTGTGCTGCCACTTATTCCTCTATTTGTTTGTTGAGTTTTTTTTGTCTCTGTACTGAACACAAATGTTCTCCTTTGGGCTGCTCCTCTGACTTTTGGTTCGTGCTGCAGAAGGAAAAACATGAATCCCTTGACAGCTGCTATTCTGTCTTATCAAAGACTTGCTTAAAACACATTAGAGTCAAAGAAAGGCTGCTGTGCAGCAAACAGACGCAGGACAACAGGGTGAAAAGATGCCAAAACAACAACTTTGCAAAGCAAAGTTTAGAAAGCAAAGTTTAGAGTGAAGCAGAAAATACATACACATAAATTTGACCATATGGCTGGGAATAAGGAGCACAAAGATTCTTCTTGCTGGGGAAAAATAAATCCATGGGACCTCCTCAGGTGGAAGAACATACTCATTAAAAATTTCTGGCAGTGGATTCTCAGTAGGATAAAGAAAGGGTGTCTCATTTTTTGACAGAACAAGCTTTGCACCTCACACTTTGTCCAGAAGCCTTCTTTGGTCTCAGTGTCTGGCTTCCGACACCTGCATGGGTTCATTTCCACCACAGGCTCCTGTGTACGCCTTCTTTCAGGATAATGCCTGTCAAAACAAAGCCATGAATTCAACCACTGGCACTTCCCTCACTCCATGGAGTTATCCCTAATGCAAACTAGAAATTAAAGCTGTGCATTTTTTTAAAGGAAGTTTCTGGATTTTGGCAGAATATAGAATAGGGAATATGGCTAGGGCAAAACGATTCTCCACAGAGCAGGAGAGGAGCTAATTTAATGCTATGGGGATAGAGTAATAGTGCTACTAAATTTCTAGGGAATATTAGACAATCAGCAACACCATCTCCATGCAAGCTCAGATGACCAAACAAGAAAATGATCTAGAGTTACTGAATTTCATTGACCAAGGCCAAAATCTGAGATTCCAGTTGGAGGATGTTCGTTCAGGGTGGCAAGGGATGGACCTGCAGTACCAGAAGCTGTTGGGATTCAGCTGACAGCAGCTCTGAGTTACAAGTTAGTTGGTGGTCATAAAATGGATCAAGAACTAACATTCATCCATTCATTCGTTCATTCATTCATTCATTCATTACTGGGGACACAGAGGAATGTTTTCCTTACCCTGCATCCACCAGCTCAGTCTCGAACATCTGGCAAGACTGGTGAGGTACAGGCATGGCTACCCAGAAGCAGGGAAGAATTCAGGGAACAAGGGAGAAGAGCTGTACTTAGGTTCCCATCCTAGCTCCCAGTTAGCCTTAGAAGCTGCTGCAAAGGACCTTGTCTCTTGCCTTTCACCCAAGGTGCTGCCTGTGGAATATTTAGTTGCACAGATGGGTTGGTCCTCTAATACACACACGCACACTCTTGGTGCTCTTCCAAAGGTTTTCTGGTCTGCCAGAGCATGAAGGGGAAGTAAATAGCACACACAGGCTGCCTTCCCACTGCAAGCAGAGAGGATCAGACTCTCAGACCACAACAGCAGAGTGTGGTCAGTCCCCTGCAGCCAAACATTCCGTCAGCCAAGCTGGGCCCATTGCTTGCTGCTCTCCAGTGTTATCAGGGAATATTATCGCTCGTATCTGCCCCCAAGTCCTTCGAATTTCACTGCAAGATGTGGCAGACAGTAAGATGGTAAGATGGCACCCACCAAAGTAAAATGAACCCCAAATCTCTGCCTCTGAGTGCTGTGAGAAGAGCAGGGGCGTGGGAACTGCCTTTTTTCTCAGGCTGGGAGGGAAAGAGCACAGGAGAGAGGCTGTGGGAATCCCAGGCTGTGCTTCCCATTCCTTATTGTGCCTGGGAAACTGGGAGACAGTCAGGAGTGAGTCTGAGGGGTGGGGGAGCAGGAGCATTAGGGACAGGAGGCCTTTGGTGTAGGTGTGGGAAGCACAGGCACCGTGCAGCCGTGAATCCAGGGCTGACAGCAGGCACGGCAGGACTGTCACGTTCCCCACTCTGCCTGGAATTACCTCACTACCAGCATCTCTTCCACAAAAGCTCTTTCACACCTTCTACAAATGTGTAACAGTAAACAAACTCCCACTACGAGTAAAAAAACTCTGCCAGTGTAAGAAACCTTAAGCAGGTTTTTTTAAGCTGAGGAAAAGTGCACAAAGGTTGTGCTGGCTTGTTAAGCTGTATGTGCATGAGGAATTTGTGACCTGCTCCTACTTTTCACATGACTTATCCTGGCTTCCCATAGATTTGCACAGGTATGTTGCAAAATATCCCTTTTACTCTCTTCGAAGTGAAACATTTTTTCTTCACCAGTATTTGCTCTACAGTGGGTTGAGCTCATCCTTCATGTCCCTGCAAAACTGAACGGAGAATTACACAGGATCACGTTTGGGTATCTGCTGAGATTTGGTGGGTACAGAGGCATATCCATAGAGTAAACCAAATTCCATTGTTCCTTTGCTTCATTTCCAACCACCGAGAGTGAGGCAGTTAAACATGTGAACTCAACTGGGATTTTAATCCAAGTTTTCCACTGAAAATTTCCATGGCTTAAAATCATGTATTTCTTAAAACAGTAACATGCAATAAAGTACAATACATACCCCCTGCCATTAAGCAAAAACCAAAATCTACAAAAACCTGTGTGTTTTCAACAACTCAAACGCTGGGAGCCCTTGGGTCCAATGCAAGCATGATGCACTTTGGTTTGCCTCCTGTTCTTCAGGGCATTTCTGTCTAATTTCTGCAGAAAATCATAAAATCACAGAAAGGTTTGGCTTGAAAGGGACCTTAAAGATCATCTTGTTCCAACTCCCCAGCCATGGGCAGGGACACCTTCCACTATCCCAGGTTGCTCAGAGCCCCATCCAGCCTGGCCTTGGACACTGCCAGGGATGGGGCAGCCACAGCTTCTCTGGGCACCCTGTGCCAGGGCCTCACCACCCTCACAGGGAACAATTTCTTCCTCATATCCAATCTAACCCTGCTCTCTGTCAGTGTGAAGCCATTCCCCCTGTCCTGTCACTCCAGGCCCTTGTCAAGAGTCTCTCTCCATCTTTCCTGTGGGCTCCTTTCAGGCACTGCAAGGCCCCAATGAGGTCACCCCAAAGCCTTCCCTTCTCCAGGCTGAACAATCCCAATTCCCTCAGCCTTTCCTCCCAGCAGAGCTGCTCCATCCCTCTGCTCCCCTTGGTGTCCCTGCTCTGGGCTGGCTCCAGCAGCTCCCTGTCCTTCCTGTGCTGGGCCCAGGGCTGGATGCAGCCCTGCAGGGGGGGCTCAGCAGAGCGGGGCAGAGGGGCAGAACCCCCCCCTCACTCAGAGTATCTGCACATTACTCCTACTGATGGTCTTTGCAGTGTTAAATGTGGGTTTGGGAGTCATCTACATGAGCTCCTCAGACCTGTGTAGCAGCAGAAGTCTCCCAGGAAAGAATCAGTCATTGCTTTGTGAAGGGCTGGTTGCAGACACAGGCCTGGCACGATGGCTGCTGACAAAGGCACTCCTTGGAGCCAGGGCCTTGCTTTCTCCAACAAACTGGCAAACTAAGGGCAAGACACGTAAAATCACTGCTTCTAAAAGGAGATGTAAGCCTCCGGAAACAGAAAGTGGGGCCACACTCCTGACGACTTTGGCAATCCTCTCTGGGAGCAATCCTGATATAAACCCGCTCACCAGTACAAAGAAGAAGAACTGCTTGTTTTGAAGTGGAAAAGACACCTTCATTTATCAGAGAGGAGCAGAAAGGGTACAAACTGTTTGAGAAAATATCTTTATTACATTTCAGGACACTGGGGAACACTGGAGCTGTGGCAGTGTTTCAGGTCTTGAAATGCAAGCATAAGGAAAAAAAAAGGAAAATTTGTTCCATTTAGATGTGGAGTGTAGAATAATTATTTGTCCCCCTTGCCTTCCTGTGTCACACAGATGCTGGCAGTGGGAAGAGTTTTGCTGAGGGAACTCTCAGGTGCCACCGTGTTTGCCTCAGAGCAGATGTGTGCAGGTGTTTGTAGAACTGTCCCTGTCTGAGGGGGATAAACAACTGATCTGTTTCAACCAGTTTAAGAGCAGGCAAATTTCATAACTCCCACCTTGCAAACAAATGTATGAGACCAAACTGAAGAAGTTCCAGTTCAGCTAACAGAGGAGGCATCATGCATTCACTCTTTACAGTCCCCTCTGTCACTACTGACCTGGAAAAAACAGTAGCTAGACAAAGTGTGGCTTCACCTGGAGATATTGCTCCATGGTCCTTTCCATCCTGTGAGATAAATTTCCTTGTGAAGCCATCAGAGGATTGCATGGGCCTTTGCTAGGAAAACTGCAGCATTAGCATGTGACCTGAGGAAGATATCATCACTGAAACAATTATAATGGTCACTTTTGTAACCTCAGAGAGGGACAAGGCATGTTTAATATGGCACCTGGCTGTGCCCCGGCAGCCAGGAGGGACATCCCTGAGACATCAGGCCCAGCACTGCCAGCCAGCCCAGGGAGGGGATTGTCCTGCTCTGCTCTGGGCTGGGGTGGCCTCACCTCAAGTGCTGGGGCAGCTTTGGGTGCCACAACAGTAGAAAGACCTACAGCTATTACAGAGCTGTGTCAGGGGAGGGTTAGGTTGGATTTCAGGAAAAAGGTCTTCCCCCAGAGGGTGGTTGGACACTGAACAGGCTCCACCAGGCAGTGGTCACAGCACAAAGCCAGACAGAGTTCAAGAAGTGTTTGGACAATGCTCTCAGGCACATGGTAATTCTTGGGCTGTCCTGTGCAAGGCCAGGAGTTGGACTGGATAATCCTCGTGGTTCCTTTCCAGTTCAGGACATTCTATGATGCTATGAAACTTTTCTCAGCAGCTCTTCAGCAGGTTACGACATAGGATGAGTCCTCCATTTCCATTTATAGCCTGATTTCCTTGATCTTCCTAGCACTAAGTGGTTACCACTGTGTCATGCAGGCCCTGATTACAGCAGCTCTTCCAGGCAAGAGAAAGGTGATGTCAGAACAGCTAGGAGACTTCGGTTTCTCCGAAGGCTGCAATGAGTTAAGCAGGTGCAGCATTCCCATCTCCACACACAGATGGGAAGATGGAGCCAGTTCCATGCAGATGGTCAGCTGTGGAAACAAGAAGTTCCTGTTCTGCACCAGCCTGCTGAGGTGCCTCCTGCCAGAGGGCATCTGCAGGCTGAGCCCTGCCAGTTTCCAGCCTGGGCGCTTCCCCCATTCCACCAGCACTGCTTGTACAAACAGGGAAAAGGCACTGCATCCCACCATCCCTCCTCTGCTCCTTCAGGCCCGGGGAAGCAGGAAATCTACACATTTATCACTCAGAAAGGCGCTTTGGTGACAGCGGAAAATATTACACACAGCCATAAAAATAGTCGTGTCTCCTACCCAACAACAGCATTATTTCAGTGTGATGGATGGCTTAAACCAAATGAAGTTACTTTCAGAGGCAAACCTCGACCTTCAGGGCTCTTCATTAGATATGTAAAGCTTCATCCACCAGGGCTCTCAAGCAGCTCTTTAAACATGCAGAGCCTTAATGAAGTCAGAAATGCTCCTGATGTGCTTCAAGCACTCTTTGTTGGATCCGTGCCCATAAAACAACAATTCTGCTGCCCTTAACCATGGAGGTGTTTAATGGCCCAGGTGCCACACAGTGGAAGTGGACACCATTCCTGTCACCCAAAGGGAGATGAGGCCATGTTATGGGCCAGGTTCAAATAGCACTGGTTTTTCATCAGTTTCAGCAGGGCTACTTCCACTCCAAATATTAAGACCAGCATCACAGAGTTGTGCCTCCTCCCTAAAGCTTAGTTATTGTTGATGTATTATTCACATATTCAGCCAAGAAAAATTCACAGTGCAGAGTCTATTTTAGCCCTAGTCTTGGAAGGGGTGTGCTATAGCTGGCTTTGTTATATATGTGAAATTCCAGGTGCACATCTGACCAAATACTGAGTATTTTCAATCTCCATGGAACACGTACCAGTGATGTTCCAAAACATCTTCCTCAGACTGCCTGCATAGCTCATTCTTCTTTCTGCTCATTCTTCCATCTCTGACCCGTGAAAACATGGACACCCTTATATTTACCCAACCTCATTTGCCATCTCAGCTGGGGAGAGGCTGAGCTCAAGACGCCAACCAGGCCTGTGGCAGTGCCTATATTGCAGGCTGGTTGTTTGGGTTGGGTCTGCAGACAGAGGAAATCCAGGCAGTGCTGGCTCCTGGAGCCCACTGACACAGCTGATCACCAGCCAGCGCTGCTTCAGACAAGCAGGAGCTCTCTCTTGGCTCTGTTGGCCATCACTGGGATCTCCATGGCTCAGAGCAGTTGCTTAATCATGGACATCTGATGCCATCTGAGGCTGATGAGGATGTCCCTGCTCTGGCTTCCTTCTCCTGCTGCAGGAGAATGCCACTGTCCATGCCTGTAATTCCCCAGGCACCTCTGGGATACCCTAGGAAGCTCACTGCTTATTTATTTCAAACCTTATTGCTCTAGAAGAGTTGGTTGTGTTAAGGACCAGAGGGTTTTGCTCTGTCCTCTCGAGAGAGGGGCCCAGTGGAACACATTTACCACTGGCATTGACACAAGTAAGAGCGGTGTTTGCTTTGAAACCAAAAATCCTCTACCAAGAGCCCCATTACTTATGAGAGTTATTAGTAAAGCTCCAGTTTTAAACCTTGTGAATTAAGTAATCTATTATAAAAAACGAAATCTAGTGGTCAGACAGTTGAAAGAAACAGAATATTCAAAGTCAGTTATTCGAAATACCCAAAGGAAGTCCATCTTAAAGGTATTGATGAGACTATTTCTTCCAGACCACCAAGAGTCTGAGACATTCAGATATCCAGAAGCAGAATAGACTGTGAAATTTATTTACCTGATCTATGCAGGCTAACGTAACTGGGGTTTTAAGTAATAATTTATTGATAGCCACCTATTTGTGAGTACTATACAACCCCCTGAGATTGTGGCGTATTTCTTCAGACACAAGGGGTCAGACAGTTAAGACAATCTGAGAGCAGAGGGGATGCAAACACAATGATTTTTTTCACGTGATTTTTGCAAAGCAATATAGAAAACACCAAAAATAACAAGATCATCACTTTTGTACAACAGTGTAGTCACAGTTCCTGGGTGTAGGACTGACCTCTGCAAAGCATTTTTGATTTACTGTAGCTGTTTCTCCAGTGGAAAATGGCCACTCTGTTGCCACAAACAAGAAGTGCTGTGTGGATTAAGCTGCTGATGCATTCTCTCCAATTCTGTTTACAGCTGGTGAGGGTTGTTGGCACCGCAGACTTGTGTGGGTCAGGCAGGCATTCTGTTTTCCACACAGTGCTGGAATGCTGCTGTGCAGAGGTGGCTGCGTGGGTTGGCAATTATGGTGCTGTTGACTCTTATCTATCCATGACGGCATCATCTGTACACAGCTCGGAAGAGAGCCCTTGCCAGGCTTGCTACCATCTGGGCAGAGAGTCATTCCCGGGGCAGAGCCAGCCTGGGTGTACAGGCAGACTGGGGGAGGAGATGTTGGGGAGCAGTGCAGTGGAAAGAGACCTGGGGGTGCTGGTCAGTGGCCAGGTGGACATGAGCCAGCAGTGGCCTGGAGCCAGGAGGGACATCCCTGTCCTGGGGGCACCCAGGGATTGTCCTGCTCTGCTCGGGGCTGGGGCGGCCTCACCTCCAGTGCTGGGGCAGTTTTGGGTGCCACAACATAAGAAAGATCTAAAGCTGTTAAGAGAGTCTACTCTACAAAGTAGAGTTTTAGAGATGGTGAAGGGTCTGGAGGTGAAGCCACACGAGGAGCAGCTGAGGGCACTTGATCTGTTCAGCTGGAGAAGAGAAGGCTGAGGTCAGAGCTCACAGCAGCTCTGCAGCTTCCTCACAGGGGGAAGAGGAGGGGCAGGCCCTGATCTCTGCTCTGTGTGACCAGAGACAGGACCCTGGGAACGGCTGGAGCTGTGTCAGGCGAGGTTTAGGCTGGATATCAGGGAAGGGTTCTTCCCCCAGAGGGTGCTCGGGCACTGAACAGGCTCCCCCAGGGAATGGTCACAGCACTGAGCCTGACAGACCTCAAGGAGTATTTGGACAACACTCTCAGGCACAGGGTGGGATTGTTGGGGTGTTCTGTGCAGGGCCAGGAGATGGGCTGGGTGATCCTTGTGGGTCCCTTCCAACTCAGGCTAATCTGTGATTCTGTGGCCATGTCAGCTGCAGGGAACACTAACCTGGAATAAGCTGACTTTATGACAACGAAGCGCAAACAGGTGGGTTACAAATTCCAGGACAAGGAGGCTGATCATATATCCTGAAAAGATAATGATGATATGCAAGGAGATAGCCACACATCCCACTGCCTGGTCAAGGTGAAGACAGGTAGGAAGGTGGGCACCTTCTTACTTGAAACTAAAACCCGGGCAAAACTGATCTCTGCTTAGGTTTGATTACAAGCACAAATCTCAGGTTGGGTTCATCAAAGTTCCAGGATGGGAGCTGAGTATTGAGTGAAATGAGTGCTCAGATTTCCAGCAGGTCCAAGTCATGTTTAGACTCAAGCTCAGCTCTCAGGCTGAGGATCTACGGTTGCAGAAAGGAAGATGATGAACCCAAGTAGTTTTAACTGGAAACCACTGCAAACTAAGATCTGGAAAAGTACTGCTTTCTGTTCCCTGGTTATATGAAGAATAAAATGGTGCCAAAGCAAAAAAAAAAAAAAAAAGGTTTTCTAATAGAGCTGCTTAAAAGTGGGGTCCTGCACAATTTTCCTCTGCCTTTCCGCAGATTTTGGATCTGTGTTCAAGCTTTTGTAAGCATACACTGGAAACTGGAGAGGAATTCTGATTTGGTTTGTTTTGTGGGCATTGTTATGGTGGCATTTTTTTGGCTTGTGTCCGCTTTCCAAATTGGGAAATTACATCAACATTTGCATTTTTTAGTCTTGTTTTAACCCATTCTCAGGCTGACCTTCAAGACAAGGGCTTGAGACCCCACATGTATTTCAAACCTAATTTTTTTTTTCTTCACTGGAGTGGATTTCACTTTTTATTTTCTCTGATTACAAGAGGAAAAACAGAACAGGTGTCATTTTGACAAACTCTTCCAAACCACATGTACCTAGGCAGATAAGGGCCCAGAAAGGACCATGTAGGTCTAGTTCTATCAGGATTAAAGCCTCCAGGAGGACAAACATAGGAGGCAGCATGCCAGCGGTGCTCATGCTGTGTCTTACCCTGTTTATAGGAGTGTGTCAGGTCTGATGTTGGTATCTGTGTGTCTAGGAACTGAAATACTAAATTGAGTTCAGAGTGCCCCCCTAGAGAGACCAGCATGAATCCCACCTCTTCACTGTGTCCTGCTGCATGACATGGTATTATCAGCATAACAGGGATGTTTATCTGTGTCCAGGTACCGCTGCTCCCTTTTCCTCTTTCACCTGGGGTCAGTCTCTACAGCCAACCTCCCCAGGACTTTAAGGGCTTTAAAACATCCCTACAAACTCTGCAGGACTGCTCTTGGTGTGAACAATACAGAATGGTTCTGCTCTGGACCTCATCTGGACCGCCACCAACAAGCCAGTGCTCAGGCTGCTCTTGCTCTGCCTCTCATCTCGTGTAGTTTACAAACATTTTGCTGTCCTCCCAGGCACCTTCCTGCTCCCTTCCTGTCTGCTTGGTGGGCCTGCTGCAGTGCCAGTCCTGTGTTATCCATGTCTGCGATATCCATGTCAGCCCGTTTCTGTGCACACCAGACCGAGAAGGTTCTCCAGCGCCACACCTGAATGGACAGATCCTCCCCATCTGCCCCGCTCCCACCCACTCTGCAGATTTGGGCTGGTGCTTCCCACCACCAGAAGGCAAACTGTGGCACAGAAGAACACCTGAATCACTGAATCACAGAATCATTCAGGTTGGAAAAGACCTCTGATATCATCAAGTCCAATCTGCGACCAAGCACTAGACCATGGTACCCAGTGCCACATCCAGTCTTTCCTTAAACACTTCTGGGGGTGGGGACTCCACCACCACCCTGGACAGCCCCTTCCAATGTTTAGTCACCTTTTCAGTAAAGAAATTCTTCCTAATGTCAACCTCCCCTGGTGCATCTTGAGGCCATTTCCTCTCATCCTGTCCCTTGTTCTCTGGGAGCACCTGACTACCCCCTCCTGTCAGGGAGTTGTGGAGAGCCAGAAGGTCCTCCCTGAGCCTCCTTTTCTCCAGGATGAGCCCCTTTCCCAGCTCCCTCAGCTGCTCCTCATAGGACTTGTGCTCCAGCCCCTTCCCCAGCTCCGTTCCTTTCTCTGGACACGCTCTAGCCCCTCAATGTCCATTTTGCAGCGAGGGTCCCAGAGCTGGATAGAGGATTCGAGGTGTGGCCTCACCAGTGCCGAGTACAGGGAGACAATCACTGCTCTGATCCTGCTGGCCACACCATTGCTGATGCCAGCCAGGTGCCATTGGCCTTCTTGCCAATGAGAATGAGAACGCTGGTTCACATTCACCCACTGTCACCAGCACCCCAAGCTCCTTTCCCTTTCCAGCCATTCTGCCCCAGACTGGAGCACTGCAGGGAGCTGTTGGGGCCAAAGTGTAGGACCCAGCACTTGGCCCGGTTGAACCTCAAGTCCCCCCTAATGACCAAAGCAATCTAATTGTCTCCTATCTTTGAGGCCTTTGCCTCCTGGAAGGTTGATAAGAAAGATCCCTTGCTATGGCAACAGCTCTGCCCATATAGGGAAATCTGTTTGAGTGTCCATCATCTGTGAGGACAGCCAGCACTGCTCTGGAAGGCAGCCTGCAAAAGGCTGTGTCCTCTGGGAACAGACTCCACCCACTGAGACCACCCCCAGCCAGTCAGTCTTGTGTTATCCTCAGCTGGCGTTCCTTTGCCATGAAACCTAGGGGCTTTTCTTCCGTGCCCCCCAAATCCAGGGCTGTCTTAGGTTACAGTGTAAGGTGTAACCAAAAGTATGCATTCTATCACCATCTTCATAAGCTGTTAAAGCAGGTGGGGCAGTGCTCTTTATCTCTTCCATGACACGTCCCTGATAACTCCCTCAGGAGAAATATTTTTCGGTTAATGGGCCATCCAGCCTCACTGCATGACTCATAAAATTACATCATCCCACTGTGAGATGATCCGCCCATGGGGAGGGACCAAGCATTCCTACCTGGATATAATCTGAGGTTTGAAACACCACAGCCAGCCTTATCTACTGGATTCCCAGAGGACAAGAGCTACATAACCACCACTGGACATTCCAAGGAAGACCAGACCCTTCTACAGGATCACTGTTTTAACAGCATCACATCTGTCACTTCAGGAGGACTGCAGCCACCCCTTAATCAGACTGCTACCACCACCCTGCCAACAGGGTGTCAGCTCTGACCTGGGATCTCTGTTGGTTTGTTTTCAAACTAGCACATATTTTGGTGGCGGCCATGGAGCGGAAAGTGCTGGCGCTGCAGGCCCGGAAGAAGCGGACCAAAGCCAAGAAGGACAAGGCCCAGAGGAAACCCAATACCCAGCACCAGGGCCCTGCTGCCCGTTCCGAGAATGATCTTCCAGAGCAAGAGGAGGAAATCCTGGGAGCAGATGATGATGAGCAAGAGGATCCAAATGATTACTGTAAAGGGGATTCCACCTTGTGAAAATAGGAGATCTCTTCAGTGGACATTACCACGTGATTTGGAAGCTTGGATGGGGCCACTTTTCCACCGTGTGGCTGGCTTGGGACATCCAAGGGAGGAGATCTGTGGCAGTGAAGTGGTGAAGAGTGCAGAGCACTA
>VXBT01005776.1:0-10883 GCA_013400235.1 Oriolus oriolus | reverse complement strand
GGGAGGTCCCAGCTCCATACTGGGAGGTCTCAAGTGCCACTGGGTGTGTCCCCCAGGTGGGGTCCTGTGTGCCACTGGGTGTGTGTCCAGACGTGTGACAGGTGTGTGTCCCCAGGTGGGGTCCTGTATCCCTTCGGACCAGGGGTGGGGGACGAGGCCACCCACCACGAGGACGACGGGACGAGCCCTGAGATCTTCCTGCAGGAAAACTTCTCCTTCTTTGGGCATGCCCACCGCTCACTCTATGTGGGTCCTGTGACCAGGGGGACATGGGGGAAGTGGCATTTTGTGGGTGACACAGGTGGAGAGTGACACCAAGGGGAGAGTGACAGGTTGCATGTGGCCACCAGAGCTGGTGTCACCTCTTCCTCCTCCTCCTCGACCATGTCAGTGAGTGGAGACCCCTGGGGACATCAGGGATACCCATGGGAATCCCTGGGGACACTAAGGACACCTGTGGGACCCTCAGGTGGTTTTGGGGTCCCAGACCCATACTGGGAGGTTCTGGGGTGACACTGGGGCTCCCAGGCCTATACTGGGAGGTTCTGGGGTGACAGACTGGAGATTGGGGGTCATCACAGTTGGGGCCACCATGACAGGGATCACTGTGGTTGGGATCCCCATGACTGGAGATACTGTACCTGGGACCACTGTGGAGGGTCACTGTGGTTGGTGCCCCCCAGGTGTGTCCCATGGGTGACCTTTGCCCACAGGTGAACAACAATGGTGTGGTGTCCTTCGGAACAACAGTCCCAGAGTTCACCCCCCAGCCCTTCCCACTGCCAGGCCACCGCCCCTTTGTGGCGCCATACTGGGCCGATGTGGACACCCGCCTGGGAGGGGATGTCTTCTACCGGCAGAGCCGGGACCCCCAGCTGCTGGCGCGCCTGGCCCGGGACCTGGCACCTGCTGTGCCACCTGGGGACCCATCCCCACAGCCCACCTGGGCATTCGTGGCCACCTGGGACCGTGTGGCCTATTTCGGGGCCGCCTCAGACAAGGTGGGACATGGGACAAGGTGGGGGGGGCTCAAATATCTTGACCTTCAACCATGATGTCCCTAACCATGGTGGCACCAAAGGTTTGGGGACACAGGGATGGAGACACAGCTGGGGGTCACAGTGACATGGTGACAATGTCCCCCTGCAGGTGAACACCTTCCAGGCTGTGCTGGCCTCCGATGGCGTCACCTGCTTTGTCCTGCTCAACTACGGGGACCTGCAGTGGACAACTGGCATCGCTAACCAGGGGGACCCCCACACTGGCCTGGGGGGCATCCCTGCACAGGTGGAGACACAGAGTGGGACAGGGGACACTGGGTGTGGGGACAGGGTCCCTGTGCAGATGAGGACAGTCCAAGGGATGGGGGACACTGGGCTAGGAAGGATTCTGGGCTTGAGGGGGTAAAGACTTTTGGGATGGAATTAAGGGGATTTGGGTGGAATTAAAGGGATTTGGGGTGAAATCAGGGAGATTTGGTCTGAAATCAGGGGGATTTTAGGTGGAATGAAGTGGATTTGGGGTGAAATGAAGCTCATTTTGGGTAAAATTCAGTGGGAATTTGGGCAGAATTCACCCCGCACCTTCTCCTGTCCCTCTGTTCCACTCCCTTCGTGTCCCCCCCATTCCCCCGTCTTCCCCCCTGCAGGCTGGCTTCAACAGTGGGGATGATGTCCACTACTACAATGTGCCGGGGTCACGCACGCCCGCAGTGCAGAGCCTCACCCACCGCAGCAACCTTGGGGTCCCGGGGCGCTGGGCTTTCCGTGTCGACCACTTCGAGGCCACTGAGGGACCCCCCGAGACGTCTGGCACCCTGTCAAAGACCCCTGAGGCCCCCTGGAGTCCCTTGGCACCCCACAAGACCCCCTCAGTATCTCCTGACCGCCCCAGGACCAGAGAAGAGCAGGTGTATGTCTGTGGGTCGTGAGCAGATGACACCTGGGACAGGTGGTAGTGGGGGTTGCCTAACAGCCCTCACCCCACCCCCGCAGAAGGATGTGCCCCTTCGGAGGCCACATTGTGATGGAAACAGCAATAAACACCCGCTGAGCAACACCTGTGTGCAGGCGTGTTTACACAGATGCATGTGGGCAGCAACACAGGTGTCATGAGTGAAATGTGTACCCATCCCTGCCTGTTCCCATGAAGGTGATGGAATCAGCTGGGGAGGGAAGTTGTCAGTGAGGGGTGACAACATCTGGGTTGCACATGGGTGTGACAGACACACACCTGAGTCACACATAGGTGTGACAGGTACACCTGGATAACATCTGCTGCCAGTTACACTACACCTGGACAGCAGATCACACACTCCTAGATGGTGTTACGCCTGGACAACACCTGAGATCCACACAGTTCTGGACCCACCTAGATAACACCTGCTGCAATACAGCACTACACCTGGACATCTCCTGGGTTGCACAGAGGTGTAGCATCACCTGGACAGCACCAGCCCAGCCGAGGGCCCCAACACTGAAACCAAGGGCAGAGTAAGGGAAAGGGTTTGGGTTACATTTAGGGGTTCATGGTTAGGGTTAGGGCTATGATTTGGTTAGGAGTAGGGCTAGGACTTACAGTTAGGATAGGTTAGAGTCAGGTTAGGGGTTATGGTTAGGGTCAGAGGTTAGGGTTTGGGATGCTTTTATTAAATAGCTATAGGCTTTTATTTAATATTGGAGTGGCGTCATTTTTCATTATTAATATCTGTAGTTATCCTTTTGGGGGCAGGATGTCACAGAGACTAATGTAGTGCTAGATTTTTAGTGAGAAATATTTTTCAGTCCAGGGTGCAGGGATGGTGCTTGTAAAAGCATCCAGTATTAAGCCCTATTTTGCTTTACACCAGCACTGTCCTGTCTTACAGATCTTCAGTGAAGACAAAGGAGTCAGGGTTTACTTTCTGAATTAGTTACACTTTCAAAGATCTGTTTATTAACTGACACCAAGATCACTCGGGAGCAACTTACGGTTGCCGTGGGGAGGAGCCCAGAAGTGAAGGGGCTGATGGAGATGTCTCAAACGCCAAGAGCCATCCAAGGACTGTAGTGAAGAAGCAAGAACACGATGTAGAAGAGGCCGTGCGGGGCTAGGGCACCACTTTTCTGGCACAAACATCCTTGTTCCAGTCCCTGGAGACACAACAAACAAAAGACAGCATCAGCACAGGAAAAGGCAGGATCTGTCGACCAAAGACGGATCTAGCAAGAGGAGAGAAAATACCACTCAAGACCACCAAAGCCTCCGACTCATTTCCAGAAAGATCTGAAAAAATGGACTATGCATGAGAATTAATGTCCAGAGACAGTCACAGCTATCTGTGTAAAATGGTACCAACACCAAGCCCAGGCAGTGCCTCCAGGACAGTGATTATTCCGTCGCTTTCCTTCCTGCCTGCCTTCTTGCCCCGCTCTCTCCCTTCCTCCCTTCCCTGGCAGCTATGGACAGAGTTCTGTATCTGAAATTTGTCTGTGCCCTTGTGGCTCAGGAGGTGGCCAGGGTGACCTTCACCAAGGTGCCTGCACAGGAATCCACATGGATCGGTCTCTTTTTATTTTCCATGCCTGTGAGAGGCACCCACACCTCACGGCGAAACCCCGGTGCCCGCCTCGGGGAAGCTGCGGTGGGAACTGCAGGTTGTGCCGGGGTGGGGATTGGCCGGAGCCCCCGGCCAACGGCCGGGAACGGACACTGACCCTTTGCCTGGCTGAGGGCTCTGGGCCCTGCGGCGCCGGGTGGGAGGAGCCCGGTCACCCCGGGACTGTGCAGGAGCCGGGAACAGCGAGAGACTCCGCGCTGAACATCAGCAGTGGGGCTGGGGGGGCCCTCGGAGCCTCCCTGCCCCAAACCCCCACCTGCGGCACCAGGGCAGCTCCCGAGATCTTTAGGGCAGGGAGGAGCTGGAGGTCGGTGTTCCAAGTCCCTCCCTTGGGGCAGCTTTTTTCCCGCTCCGGGGGAATTCTCGCGGGGTTGGAATCCCTCGGAAGGTGCATAAGGAGGGCCGGAAGGGTTTCAAGCCCCTCTCGGTGCCTGGAGCGCTGGCACAGTCCCAGCACGGGCAGGGCGGCGCTGGGCGGCCTGTGGAAGCCGGGAGCTGCAGGGCCGCTCTGCAGGAGGAGCGGCCGCGCTGCCTTGGAGCGGAGCTGGGCACAGCGATGGCCTCGGGGCGCTGCCGAGAGAGCGCAGCGATTCCCAGGGCCGCGGCAGCGCCCGGCGGGCGTCTTCCCGGAGCATCCCCGGGGAGTGCCGGGCTGCGGGAAGAGCGCGGCTGCCTCGGGGGCCGGGAGCGGCTGCGATGCGGCCCGGGCAGCCCGTGGGCCCCCGGCGCAGGGGGGTCTGTGTGGCCGAGCCGGCGCCGTGTCCGCAGCGGGCTCCGAGGGGAACAGCCCGGCCTGGCTGTGCTCGGGTGCTCGGGGGACTGGGTTGAGCTGGGCTCGGAGGAAGAAGGCTGATGGAGCGTCTCTGAAGCGTTTTCAAACATCCAGTGGGAAACTGTTTTAAAACCATGTGCTGTACGGTGTGTTACAGACGGTGTTTCCTTCAAGATATTTTAATTCAAAGCTAATTTAATTTTTTTCGTGGGCTTGTAAAAAGGTTTTGTTGCTGTGCAGGTTCCAGGGAGCCCGTGGTGCCTGCCCGGGCCATGTCTCCGGGACACGCACCTGCGGAGGGAGCTGGGCCCTCAGGACTGCTGGTGCTGCTCACGGAGCCTCCTCGCAAAGGGGATCCAGGGAGATCCACAGGCAGAGGCACCTCAGCTTCACACCTTTGTGTGCACTTTGCAACTTTTTGTTCTGGAAAAATGGCCTTTTTGGAATCCAGATTTCACTGTAACTATTGGAAGGGATTAACTATGGCTGCATTGTAAGGTAGTTTGTTTAAGATGAAGAGTATTTGTTTAAGAGCCTCCTGATTCTCCAGCCTGGGTGTTGTGACTCAATGCTCTGTGGAGAGCATCTTTGTGCGTTAGTGCAAGTCTGCCCATCACAGTGTTATAAATGAAGTCATGAGCTGAAATTTTAGCAGTATAATATTGGATATTTATTGGTAGAGCAAAGGCAAACAGCGCTGGGCGCTTAGCAATTTTGCCAGAGGCGCGATTCCATTCATGTTACTGTTAACTTAAGTACTCTTCAAACTGTTACATATTCATTAAGCTCAGGAAATAATTCACACTTTACTAAAACCCCCCTGCGCCAGTGAGGCGCCGCTTTAAGTCTTGGAGTCCGTTTTCAGGGCTGAGGGCTGAAACTCCTCTCCGGTGCCTCCCCAGTTCCAATTTAATTTGTAGCTGACAGTTTCTCTGGGAGGTGTGAGTTCTGAGGAGATAACAGACTTGTGAGTTCTGATTAGATAACCGACTTCCTGGGATGCATGTGGTTTGTCTTCTTTGTTTCTTTAAGATGTCTCGGACTCCGGCTCTGTGGTTTATCAACTTAGACATTTATTACTACATTACAACTATCTCATTGTTACAATTCATTTTAACTGTGTTTCTATTCATCTGTATTCTACCTTGACTCTATTTCTACATAACACACGATCACTTGTAAATATTAAATTCATATATGCGAAAGTCAACATTTATCTTTTACACATTTCTCACAACAGATAGATCATTGCCACTGTGTGTCATAAAACCAACACCATGGCAAAACAATGCCATCTCCAAAGAGCAATAATTCTTCCTTTTTCTGCCCTACACTTTTAAGGAGCTCAGGTTCTCGCAAAAGGATTTCTTTCTACTTACTCTGTGAACAAAAAACAAAGGACCATCCAGGCTTCTGCCAGTTTTTTCTTAGTTCTCCAAACTCTTTTCTGACAGCCTGGGAAAATGGTCTCTGGCAGCTCAGAATCTGTAGGATTGAGACTCTTGCCTGTGATGAAAGATTATGGGAATTAAGTGACTCAAAACCTTTGAGGCCCTGGATTTTTCATTCAATCTTTGACCTTGGGCTGGATTTCTCCTTTCTTTCTCCCTTTTTGTTTTAAAATTGCCCTTGAATCAGAAAATGCCATGACCTGAATGCAGTTTCTGTAAGGGTGAGTGAGGTTCTTCCCTTGCAAAGCAAAGGCAGTGGCCTAAAGGCTGCTCAGCCTTTTGGCTGAGGGACCAGGGACCATGCCTACGAGCTGGGGCTGCCAGTGGAGCATCACCTGCTTGGGTGGTCTCTGGGGAAAAGCACTCCCTGCTGACAGCTCTGGGGGCACTGAGAACTTGTGTGCCCATGCAGCCCCAGCAGTGCCAGGTGTGCCCCCGGGACAGGCACTGCCATGGGAAGGCAAGACATGGGGCTGAGCCCTGAGCCCGAGAGGAGCCCTGGAGAAGGCAGGGGCAGCTCTGCTCCTCTCTGGAGGGTTTGTGCCCTGCTCAGAAACCAGTTCACATCAAATGGGGGACAAAAATAATCCCAGGGCACGGAGGAGCACTCTTGAAGATGAGAGTGAAAAACACCTAAGGAGCATTTTTCAGGTAGGCCTAATTTTTGTTTTTTAAGGCTTGTGCTAGTGAGGAATGTTGGATGGAGTCAGCAAGACTTTTCTGCTGCCTAGAAGAGCTATTGATATATCACCAAACAGAGCAGAGAAAAAAAAAAATCCACCTTTGGATGTCACTGGATTCTTAAGCCGTATTTTGAGCCTTAAACACTACAACCCTTTGCACACTAAGAATTTCAGAAGATCTGTAAACCGCATTTTTTCTCCTTATGTGGTTTTTCTAAACCAGAAGTTTTACTTTTCATGCATATTTTTAAACAGCAAGAAGCTTTTTAGGCTTTTTCTTATATCTGCCCTTTTTCAAGGAGGAAAGAAGAAATCCTGTGAAACAGATCCATGTGCAGAATTGCACAACTATGGGGACTAACCGCATCCTTAAGAAGCATTTGAGTCAAACCCTGCTGTCTAGGAAATAGAGCCTTAGAAATGGTGCAATTTGGAGCAGCAGCTCTGAATACATATTCTGAGCCATCCCTCTGCCCATGCAGAAATATCATGGTATGAAAATCCAGTGTCCATGAAGGAGACAGAGGAGTTCTGCAACTTTATTCAAATGAAGAGAGAGAGTCTGCTGGGGCACATACCCACAGGGTTTTCTCTCTCAAGGTTTTGGAGGACACAGCCTCCTTTTAGACTCCCGGCCGCATGTTGCCCTCTTCTTTTCCCCATTGCTGAGCTACTGAGAAGGTACAGCCTTCCCAAACAGCCCACCACATATTCTCCACTTAAATATGTAATTTTCCACCAAAGTTCAGAAACTCAGGCTTGTGTGGACCTATTTGTCTGTTTCAGGAGTCAAACTGTCTAGGTTCTTTAACAAACCTGCCTTGAAGTTGGTAGAGACATTAAGACCCATTTCAAAGATGTTAACACCCAAACCCTCACCCATGGAATTGTTTGTGAAGACATTAGCACACCTTTCCTATCATGCCCAGCTCCCTAGCAGGACAAAAAAATAAACAAAACAAACCAAAACCCTAAATAGCTTCTTTCTGGCTGATAATTATCCTTCTCATCCATCTCTGCCATAGAGGGGACTGTGCTAATTGGGGTGGGAGCAGTTGTTAGGAATAAAGTTCAGCCCAACAAATGAGATCTCTCCAGGGGGGCTCTGGTGAAGTGAGAAGTACAAGAGATGGAAATGCCTTTCTGGAGGGTCTGCACAGGCACCGGTCCCTTCCACTCTGCAAGGGTTTCTACAGTGCAGGGAGGCTTGGGCTGGTTCTCTGGACAGAGGACTCTGACCTGAGGAGGGAGTCAGAGGTCAGTTTGGGATCTAATAGGACCATCTCCCGTTCCAACAAAGTCTTTCTGTTATAAATGCATATTATAAGATTGGCTTTTCGCAAATATTAAAATGGATGCTATATGTATAATGTTAATTCTTAAAGTAGCTTTGTTATAAAGATATAGTTTTCTAACTATAACTAATACCCTTATTTCTGTTACTAACTAAACTTAGACATAGTAGTAAAAATAACTACTATAGTTATGTTTGTGGTAAGGGAACAGTCTGCATAGTTAGATAACATCTAACGAACGGCCATGCCAGCTATCAGCAACCACCGTCTGCAGGAAACATGGGCCCAAGCTCAAGCTGGAGATGATAATGAGGAACGGACAAAAACCACAGCCAAAACTGAGCATGCTCTGAAGAGGTGGATCCGAGGAGGAGCCACGCTAAACCGTTCCTAGAACATGTAAACTAGTTTAGGGAAAAGTTTGAATATGTATAATTGTTTATGAATATGCATATGAATTGTTTATGAATATGCATTTGTAAAGGTATGTAAAGGGTGTCTCTGCAATAGCAGGTGTGCTCTTGGCTGAGAGCCAAGGGTACCCAGCACTGTAATCTTTTGCTTTATCCTTGTCCCCTATTGCCCTTTATTAAACTTTTAAAATTTTAACAGGAGAGTGAACCTCGTTTTTCACACTTTTAAACCAGAGTAAATCCTAATTCTGGGTATTCACCTCCACCAACATAAACTGTACCATGAGCTCAGGGCTCGCCTGCCCAGAAGTTGCTCCTGCAGCTGGTCTTTAGGGATACTCATTTCTCCAGTTTGCTGCCTGTGACCTGCTGCTGTGCAGAGCTCAGCAGAAGCAAAAATCTCTGTTCATTTGCTTGACTATGACTGCACAACTGCAGCAGTTTCCTCAGCAGGGTTAGGACAGTCCATGTGTTCCTACTCTCCCTGCTGTAAAATTGCTTCTGCTGCTCAAGCAGACACCATAATCAGTGCAGCGTTTTAAACTGATTTTCTGCGGGGCTGGCTAGAGTTCTACCTGATAAACCCTCTCTCTGCTCCTGACCTGAGCACTTGCTCTGTTTGCAGCCTCTTCTACAGTAATGATTATTATTGTGGTGTTAATGGCACGAGTGGATCATGTGAACACACTCGTGAACACAGGTTGCAGGAGAGGGCTGTTTTTAAGGGTTGCTGTGTTTGTTTTTCACCAGTCAGTCCTGACAGCGCTTAAGATTCAGTGGCAAAAACGGAAGGAGAAAATTCCCTGTTTGTATTTACTATGATTACTACACACTGGCATTGAACACCTGGTTCTTGCACAGATGAGAAGTTGCTCCATGTCAGATCCCTACATGTTCTGTGCCTGGCACAGGCATCACCAGCTATGTATGGTTTCAGACAGTTTCCTGAGACATAGTGAGCCAGATGATAGGAAAGATGGGTGCTAAAATCTTTACAAACAATTCCACGTGAGGGTCTTTAGGAGAAATGGGTGTTAAAGTCTTTGAAATGAGTTTTAATGTCTCTACCAACCTCATCCCTGGAGTTCGTTACAGAACCCAGACAGTTTGACTCCTGAACTTTAGGGCAATAGACAAATGAGTCTGCACGAAGTCTATTGCAGAACTCAGATAGCCTGAACTTCTGAACTTTGTGGGAAAATTACATGTTCAAGGGGGATTATGTGGTAGGCAGTTTGGGAAGGCTATACCTTCCTAGTACCTCAGCTGATGGGGAAAGGAAGAGAGAAACACATAGCTGGGAGTTTAGGATAAAAGGAGGCTTCGTCCTCCAAAACCTCGAGAGAGAAACCCACGGGCATGTGCCCCAGTGGACTCCTTCCCTCTGTTCAAATAAAGTTGCAGAACTCCTCTGTCTCCTTTGTGGACACTGGCTTTTCATACCGTGATTTTCCAAACACAGGCTTAAAGTGAGAGTTATGTGTTAAGCTGTGGTCCCTCACCTTCTCCCTCTCCTGGTATTGGGAGGAATGGGTTAGAAATTCGACTACTGGGGAGGAGGATTGTAAATCACTGAAGCGACCTTGCAGCTGGGTGATAACCCTGTGATCAGCAGCCATGACCCTCTGGCATAGGCTGAGTTTAAGGTGCCTGTGTCTCCCTTGTGTGCCTCTGCCCAGGGCTTGCTTCCCCCGGTTCCAAAGGGAAGAGAAGCCCCTCATGATCTTACTCAACTCCCTTCTCCTGATGCTTAAGTTGGCTAGAAAACAAACTTTCTAACACAATTTGAAGTATTAGAAACCAAGTCTTCTTTATTGCAGTGTGCTGGATATTTCCTCTGACTGGGTGTGTCATGAAAGTTTACAACATGGTATTTATTCCGTCATGATCATACACATATACCTGTAGCACAGTTTGTTAGGCAAAATATATTGTGGTAATTTTACTGAACAGCTGAAGATCTGTTCTCTGTATTTCACCTTCTTCATGTGGCTGTGAGAAGTGGCTGTGAGTGACTGCAGTTTCTTATATCTTAGGATAATTCTAATTAATATTCTTAGAATGTATGTGAATAAAACCTCTGTATGGTAAAAAGGACTAAAGCTGTTCTGACGCCTTCTAGTTTAGCATTCAATTTAACGTTACCTGAAAACCTTCTTCCCTTTTGCACTCACTTTCTTGTGGGTTTTTGTCATTCCATTGGGAGAGCAGATTGTTGTAACAGGCTGGGGAAACAGAATTTACTGACTTGTCCCTTCCAGGTGAGTGAGGATGCTGAGGTTCATTCTCAGCATCTCCTTGAGCCAAGACTTTGTTTCTTTAGTGGCGCCCTGCTGTTCACACTGAGCTGGGTTTGTATTTTCTAGTGGCCAGCATTGATGGGAATTGCATGCATTGGAGTGGGAAAAGTACATAGCATGAGGCTTGCACTTCTTTTAATGCTATGGGCAACGGGTTTGTTGATTCAAAGAAAATCACTTAACAGCATAAACTGTTGAGAAAGCATTCCTTTATTCCAATACTGGGAATGTGTTAGGTTTGTCCCTTCATAAACACATTCAGTTAGGCATTGTTCCCTTGGATTTATAGTCACTGTAATATTCAAAGAATTCCCCAAACCACAGCCAAAGTCTGTCCCCCTTGGTATGTAATTGTTCTGGTTTTGTCTAAA
>VXBT01005773.1:43327-84607 GCA_013400235.1 Oriolus oriolus | reverse complement strand
ACATTCTATGGTTCTGTGCTTCTCACACACAGCTTGAATATGCGGGTTGCATGGACAAATTTCTCATTGTTTAAAGCAGATGTTTAGTTTCATCAGGGCTTCATGATAGTGGTGGAAGTTGTGCAGCAACTTTATTTGCAACAACTTTATTTGCAGTGAACTTGAGAACACCCCACCTTAAAGGCAGTGTGCTCAGGCTCTGTTGTACTGTGTATGGTGGCATCAGAATGAACACTCATTAACTCTGCAGGACTTGCTTCTTCCCCC
The DNA here is from genome assembly GCA_013400235.1 of Oriolus oriolus. Lineage (NCBI taxonomy): Eukaryota > Metazoa > Chordata > Aves > Passeriformes > Corvidae > Oriolus > Oriolus oriolus. Next base: position 84,340 of record VXBT01005773.1, on the reverse strand, counting down.
ACATCACAGCCATGGCCAGGCCTGGTCGTGGCATCAGCACTGAACAAAGAAAAGAGCTGTGGTCAGTAACAGAAACCAGGCAGCACATGGTTCTGTATGCTGCGATAAAAGACTGCTTGCATTGGCCATCCTGCTATTTTGGGGCACTCAGAATTACCATTGTGTTGCAAAACTAAGGATCAAATTAATACGCCTTGGTGTTTAGAGCTCGGTTTAGGTCTCTAAGCAACACCGCCATGGTGTCTGCTTTCCCTCCATGCACACCAACAGACATACCAGCATGAAACAAGTCAAACAATAAAAGCAGTAACAATGGAGGTAGGAGGTAATTGCTGTGTTTTGTTGTAAATTCACATGATTCAAGACTGCTATGACCTGTTTCGAAATGGTTGAAATTTCAGCAATCTGTGTGTCAATACCACAACAATTCAGTTGAGCCAGAGTATGCATTACATATAAAAGAAGTTGACTTGGTTCCTTACGGACGACTTGGGAAAGGTTGTTATAACTGTAGTTAGTGCAGGTCAATAATGAGGCTCTTAAAAGCTGTAAAGTTTGTCTTCTTCAAGTTTATTTCCTTCACATTAGGCCTTGAGAACTGAAAACATGCCTTTGAGCCACCACCTGTCATTTTCATAATTCAGTGTTAGTTATCAGGGGAATAAAGCTGTACTGCTTCTGAGCAGAGGCTCAGATGGAGCCATTTTGGTTGTTGTTTCAGAAAACTAGCTACGGCATTCCTTCATGCGGTTGCTCAGCAGCTCCTCCATGCCTTCGTTCTGGAGAAACGAAAGTCTGAAAATAATGTCCTATTTGTTCTGTAGAGCACCATGAAGGGCAAGTGTGTGTGGGGGGGGAGGAATAGGCAGACTATCACCTTGCATTTATTATGTTTTAGTATTTAAACAGGGCGATAGCTTGTGATTCACAGCCCTTTCCAGTTGACCCCGCAGTATGCTAAAGACTTCCAGTAGAAAGAAATAAAGAAATTTTGTTTACAGTTGAAGAACATTTTAGTTTATGAGAAGGAATTTTGAAACATCATGTCCAATTACATCAATAGAGAGACAGCACTATTCTAAAAGACACAGGAGAAGATAAAAAGGCATTAAAAGCAGAACTGCAACATTGTAGTTTTGCCTTGAAGCTGAAGGCAGATGTTTAGTCATATGCAGTGGTTCCCAGACTGAAGGTCTAGCGAACACTTTTCTGAGCAGAGGTCAGTAAGTGCAATCAAGCCAACAGATTCATTTCCATTGTAGAAACACCCAGTCCTTTTTAAAATGAAGAATTTTAGAAATGCAGTTTTCTTTTACATGCCACTGCTTTTACTTTATGTAAGAAGTGAAAAGAAAATGCAATTTCTGTTTATTTTTCCTGTATTAATATGTAAAACTGCATGATATGATATGCATATATGTATGTTTTATTGTGGTCATTTAATACTACACTGCATTTTGTAATCCTGTGTATTCAATTCCTCCCATTCCTTGACACACAAGCATAATTCAAGACTCAGATGAAGGCAAAGTTTACCATGTTCTCTTGTTCCCTGCTTTTTTCACTGTAGTTTACTTCTAAAACACAGCTTTGGGGTCGAAGCAGTACATGGAAAGGTAACGTATGTTGACATGGAGATTATTATTTAAAGATATATCCTAATTTTTAAAAAATGGAGCCAACTGGAAGACAAGTGTAAGTAACTACCTGAATAACATACCACACTGCTTGGTAGCCTGATTGCTGCTACACACAGAAATCCAAATATTGATACTTGGTAATGGGTAAAATAAATTGATTATAATACATCTTGACTCAACCTCCCTTATGTCGACAGAAGCAGTGTTTGCATGAATGAAAATAGAACCAGTGTAGATGGAGACTAGCTCACCAAGTTCTCTGCACTCAGCTGTAACTTTTAATATGGTCCCTCAGTCATAATGTAATCCAAGAAGAAAAACTTGAAGGTCCTTCACCCTAATTAATATTACATTTGGAGCTGCCTTGGAAAGCCCATTTACATCATGTTGCAGGTTCTCACAGTGTACAGGACTGAAACTGAAAGGTGAAATGTGCAGCCCGTTTTGTAGCTTGGCTTATGGCTTTTGTTTGATAATATAGTCTGAAGGAGGGGGGTTGGGGCTTGGGGTTGGAACAGTACTATTGCAACTTAAACAGCACAGTGCAGAGGTGCAGAAACTGGGAGAATGTTTATGTGGTTTGTGGAGAGAAGTTTCTTCATAATACTATTCTACATGCTTTGGTGCAGGGCACCTGCCATGGTTCATTTTCTAGAGGAACAATCTCACTGTTAATTAGGTATAACAGAAGCATGTGGTCTCTAAAGTTTAGATCTAAATTAAGTATCTAAAATCAAAGAGTGTGAAACTACTCGTGGATGTTCAGTTAGGGATCTAGTGCTATTAAAAATGCTAATAAATCATTTGAAATGAGACAGAAAAATAATTGCATGTGTATTTATATAATATGCAGTTTTACAGTGAACAATGAAAGGGTTCAGACAGTATGTACAATGAAGCAGAAATATGGACAAAGAATCTCACCTAGTTCTAAGTTGCATTAATTTTTTTACATTGATGCATGTAGATGAGGTGTAACAAATAGTTTCATTTTCTGTGGATGAGCATATCGGTGTCAATGGATAAAGTGAAAAGGGAGCATATTTTAGAGGAAAAATGTGGCACCCAATTTTGGCTTTTCAAACTAAGTCCTTTGTCTTTCTTGCAAAGTGCAAAGTAATTGCCTCTGTAAAGGGACTGTGATATTTGAGAGTGAGATCCATCGGCTACCCATCCTCTAAGTTGGTTTGTAAAGGTTGTTTCAATTTCACACCGCCCACCAGAAGCATTTGTCTCTTCTAGTTTTCACATATTTGCTTTTTATTAACAGCAGGATTTTTCTGATTATTGTATTATGCAGTTAGTACACTTGCCTTTGCAATCTTGATTTTTAACTTTTTGTAAAGCCTTTTTGATCTTTCAACAGTGATACTGATGAAGACATAACCCTTGTTGTTGTGTACTTATTATTAGTAAGTGTATAGTGCACACAGCATGTTCCATTTTTGGCACTGAGCTTGTTCAATATGTTTTGCAGGCAGCTGTTTCCTTAGATTGTCTATTTTATTTCTTCTCAGTGCAGCTTTAAGACTGTAATGCCAAGATATAAAATGTTTTTACAGCTTACTTTTTCTCTTCAGGAATTACTCTTACTAAACTTAGTCTACTTGGGGATGCTTACAATCTTGCTTACTTGGCACTTGTTACCTGGTTCCAGCACATGTTATTGAGAACTGTACCTATGTGTCACTCACGTCTTGTAGCACAGAGCAGATTTTGGCTTTGAATTAATGCCAGCCCCAATTATTTCTGCATATCCTCCATCATCTTGAAAATGGAGACAACCACATTGGATTGCATTGGATTGATATAGTGGAAAAGTGCATGGCATATGAGAGCCAATTACAGGGACTTCTTAAAATCCTACTTCCCAAAACTGTCTGCCCATTCTCTTCAGATCACAAACAAGACATAATGCTGAAACAATTACAGGAACACGAACATGCTGACCAAGGCCTCTTCCAAGGGTAAATTGGCGCTAGCAGCCACAGGGATACAGCTCTGTAATACTGGAAGATCAGAGGCTAGGGAGGCCCTTAGGTACTTAAAACTTTAATTGAGCAGATATTTATTAAATAAAATGTATAGAAAGCTTTATTTTGAGGCAGGGTGCACGGTTTATCACAAAAGGACATGAAATAAAGGTATTTATTTTTATGAAGTTAGATGTAAACACAGATACTGAAAACAGAGAATTTACAGACAGTGAAGATTTTTTAAAAGTTGCTGTATTTGTATCTAGTTACAATTCCCAAGTATATGCATGCTGGTATGTCTCCTTTTGCCAAAGCTTTTAAAAAGCTTTCTCGTGTTTTTAAAGTAGTTCAACACATCAGAAATTTACCGAGCTGGCTAAATAACTATGCATTCAGGCAAACTGCAAACCAACTCTAACATCGTTGAATACTTTTCTTGCAGTGAATGCACCCCGTTCTATTAAGATTGCTAAAATCATTTATTTTCTTCATGATCAGGCAAACCTTCATCTGAAGCAATACTCCCCTTCCCAATCTGTATCCTTCTGAAGAACTCTGGAGCCAACAGTGATGTTAACTGTGCCTGAGAGAATCTTTGCTCTGGCAACATGCAGGGCAAGCTCTCCTGTAGTATAGATGGGTCAGTGAAAGCTGCACAAGAAGCACAGAAACCAGGGAGAACACAACTAATGTAATCAGCATTTGATTTAAGGTATTTGACATGAAATTCTAGTAGAAAATGGATTTCCCAATTTTATCAGGGTACTTTTATGTGTGGTAAAAGGCTGTCAGGGCTGCTGCTAAGAAGGCAGTAAAACAATCCTGTCAAATCTGTGATATCAAGAAGGATGAAATAGAATTAGGTATTAGCCCACAGAAGGAAGCATTTTGGAACAAAGAATTACTATCTTCATCAAAACAGTATCTAAATGCAGAGAGTGGGGTTTCCAACTATGCAAGCATTTGGTGAAATAAAAGGGGAATTCATCTGAATAACATTTTGTTTAAAAGTTTTTTAAAGTAATAAAGGACATTTCAGTAGAACTCTTAATGAAACAAATTAAAAATTTCTGTCACCATTACAATCAGGAGATGAAAAATGTTTTAATACTTTTGTCCTGTTGTAGTGTGATTTCTAGTGAAAAGAAGTTACCAAGAACCTCTGTTCTGTTTGAAGGCAATACATTTGTCATGAAAGCCAGCTCACTATGAGGAGCTAAGAGAAGGCTGGTCTTTTATGCTCAAGTAATGTAAAAAAATGTAACAGAAAAATGAAAAACACTACCTAGCCTGTTTTTGGTAGTTACAATTCTTTATCACTCTCCATGAGCAAGCCAAGAGTTAAGATGTATGTTACATTTCTGAATAGCATAATTCATTTCCCTTCTGTTAAGCTAATTTTTTTTTTTTGTTGGGGGGGGCATTTGTTTAAACACAAAACTCAGCTTACAGTCAACGTGCTGTAGATAATCCATGAATTTTAAGATATTGTTCACTTTTTTGCAAAACCTGCAGCATTTTTAAAGAAGATAATTGCATAGTTACTGCTTGAAAAATATGATGCATTATGCACAAATCACTAAGAAATGTAAGCTGTTATGTAAAATGTATTTATGTTCATTACCTTTCCCTTTTAGTCTTTTGTGATTAACAGTATGTTGTGTAGAGTTTTACTGAATATATTGCGTTCTTTCTAAGAAATGCTTCACATTGATTTTCATGGGGCAAATGTTGGAATCTTTTTTGGTCTTCTATCCAATTTCATTAGACTAGATTACCTTTTACATTCTAGCCTTAAGTATATTTTCCTGCATTCTTTGTTCTTTACATACTGATGCAATTAAGATACTCTGATAAGTTGAATAAGCATTTTGGGTGAAAGCCTGTTCAGTCCTATGTAGAATAGAATTCTTCTAATGCCACAAAGAATCTGCATGACCTTATGACCTGAATTTCCAGGACAGAGCAAAGGTTAAATAATCACAATCTTCACATCTCACATGGATCCAAGAAGAGATGAACTGGGAAACTACATAAGCTAAGGACTCTGTTTTGTCAAAATGGATTCATCATAACCTTACTTCTGTTTACTCTCCCCAGTGTAAGTCACTTGTCTATGTGAGAAAGCAGGATCCTTAAGATCAAGAACAATGAACCATCAAATGGTACATGAAAGCAAAAGACAAATACGTACTAAGTGCCTAGCATGCACTTATGTGCCTGGTCACAGACTCAATACAGAGTTATTCACCTATGCCAATGAACAGCTACTTCCAACACAGCATTTTTCAGACTTCTAATTTCTTAGCATTCCTTAAGGAATTTGTTTTTGTTGATCCTTAAAAATAGCATCTCATCTAGGAATCAATTTTTGCAATTCTTTAAGATTAAACATCAATTAAAGAGAGTATATCTACCAAAGAAAACCAACCTATTTGCAGTCATAGTTAACATTTTTTTTCTAGATAGTGTGGTTTTTTGTGTATGTCACTTTATGTCTGGGAGGTAAAATTGTAATCCTGTTCCCTTATGCCTGGTGAAGTGTGTTTTACCTGCTAAGCAGAACACAGTATACCATGTCTAAGACTTAAAAAAATATAAACCGAACTTCCAAGACTAGGCCAGTATGTTAAACTAATATTGCCTACAGTCTTCTGCTTCAGAAATGGCCTGTAGTGTTCAGAAACTTTGCAGCGTATGTAGTGTTTCAACAGTGTACCTAAAAAAAAAGTTAAGAATATGGTTTTCCTCATCATCGAAGTCTTTCAAACATGCCATTTTCCTGTGGAAGATGCAGTCTACCAACAGGTGAAAGAAGTAAAAGTGTGAACAAGAATAGGGCATTTCCGTCTTCTGAAACAGTATTTTAAAACTGCTTAGTGAAAGAAGTTCAGAAGAGCTTGAACTGTGAAGACTGGAATATATATTTAATACAACTGAGTATATTGAGACAGTTCTAGTATTATTCTTAATCCATGTATTAATCAGACTCTAATTAAGACTTAAGATTGGTATTTTTTGCAATGGAGGTATTGAATATCCTTGGCGTCTTTCTACTATCTCATCTGGACACCTTCTACCAGTGAAGCTCACAAGGAATATGCCATACTTCTCTGAATTCATGCGTCTTGAGCAGGGCAGAACTAGACAATCCTTCCAGTAGCCACTGCACAGAAACTTGGAATACCATAGCTTCACCACAGAATAAAACTTTTATAGTTTTCTTTGTAGTTTTGATATCAGCACAGCTTCTGGGTCCTCAGTGTTACTACGAGCCTTGCCAGTATAAATTGTATGCACTGTAGGATGAGGTGGGAACGAGATGAAACCACTGATGTCTGCTTTGACTTTGGAATGAAATTTTTAGTAAAATTCCTTATGCAACTTGTAGCTCTAGTCTGGAAAACAAAGAGTAGGAGTTTGACCCAACAGAAATCTACATCCATGTGTGTATCTGCATTAAACTCAAGGTGCTTCATAATAACAGAATTCAGATACAAGGAATGCCATTTACAGAAGGCAGAAGGCAGACCTTTTTTTTTTTCTCATTACATAAATTGGATTATGTGGGACTAAAAATATTTTTTAAAATAAGTGGTTTTTTGACTCATTATGTTAAACACGTAGAATTTCTTAACACAGACTTACTAAGACAAATTAATCTACAGCCATATTTCCCAACAGTTGCCTGTGTTCCAGTATTTCCAAGTTAAGCCTGAAATGTTCCAAGCATGGTTTTTCAGAGGTGATGAGAGCCTACTACCTCTACTGAGCATATGTACCACTGCAAGAAGTCATGAAAACTCACCATGTCTTGAGTTAAGTACACAAGAACAAGACTAATGAATATGTCTGAAACTTTTGGCAATGTCTCAGTTCCACAGAGGTTGCATCAAATATTGTGAACATCTGAAATAAATAACCACAGTATATGGACCATCACACAGAACTGTAATCCTGAAAAGTGGAAGTGTATTCAGCATTTATATTTCTTTCTCCACTTTTTTAACCGAAGACCAGTTGAGTCTAATGAAATCTTGCTTGCTCATGGTCTTGTTTCCCTTTTACTCAATGCTATGTTGAATTCATCATAATCTTATGTTTAAAGAGTCAGTCTGTTGCCATGGAAGTGACTGATGTCACAAATTCAGTTAGAACTTCATGACACAATCAAATATTTTTAAAAACTCGGACTAGAGAAGAAGAAAATCATTGTTCAAATAGCAAAGCTTAGGTAACAAGCTAAAAGGAAAAAGTACACAGGGGTATACAAAGAGTAAGGTGATTTATTGCTGAAGTCTATTGGAGGAAATTTCTCTTTCAAATACAGAGTGATGTTTTTAGAGTTGTATTAAAAATACATGTACAAGTGTATCATAAAACCAACCTTGAACTATCACATAGACCAAAACAGAAGTATACAAAACAGACACAATAGTGAATAAGAAGTGAAATTGGAGAGTTTTTTTAATATTAACAATTGAAAAACAAATACGTTTTAATTAAGAGTTGGTACATATACTCTTTATTCATTACTGGAAAAGTTAATTGACGTACCATTTAAAGATTTATTCAAATTAATGTTGGTATGTTCATGAAATGACATTTCTCTGAGATCAGATTTTGCATCTCTTTTTAGTCATTTTTACTGTATCCAAGTCTTCAATTACATGTGTTGGCTGAAACTTCTTACTGGCTGTATTATGTGGTCTGTCAGACTTGTCAGATACAGTATGTCTTTTAGTAAAAATGCGCTTACAAGATGCTCAGTGGCACCAAGTGATCTGCATTCCCATTCCCACCATAGAATATAACCAGCTGTTATACTTTTACTAATAGAAAACTAGCAACAAAGGTAAGAAACAGATAATTGCTAACGATTTGAAGACAGCAGTTTTGAAAGAAAAAAAATTAAGGAGTTGCTGCAGCCTTCTGGATATATTTGTTGAAATACCAGTAAGTGGCAAAGCAATTTGTTTCTTCATAATAGAACTAAACAGCTTTGTGGATAGGATAAAGTGTTTAAAATATATTGTTTTCCTCAGAATTTCCCTGTTGGCTAGCTTGGATTGTTTGCTGCTTACATTGCTTTTTTGGCTATCTCAGTCTGAAAATGTCCAACTTTCCTCATGGAGGTTCCAAAAGCCTGTAGAGCCCAGCACACCTAGGTGTCATAAAAACCCAGTGCACCTAGGTATCATAAAAACTGGGTGTTGAAGTATTCTCTATCATGATATCCAGCTCTCTTTTTGAAAAATTTAGCAGTAAAGTTCACTTTTTGCATCCAAGATAACTGATGAACATACTGTTTGTACAGAGTAACAGAGGCCAAAGTGCTTACATTAAAGATACATCATACAGGCAGGCTTCATAAAAGGTGCAGGCGGATATGTAGAATGTAGACCCTTTCTGTTCTGTCCCTTTTCTAATAGAGGTACTAATGCCCAGATCTTGCCTAAACTTGGAGCCAGGAGATAGCTGGGATGTGCAGTTTGATCTGAACAGGTGGAGAACAGCCAGCTACATATGACCTGGGAGATCTAACAAAAAGGACTAGATATCCTCTTGTCTTCTTTTCTATCTCCACTTTAGAGTTTTGTACAAGATAAATTTATGAACCACTTCTTGTACTCATTTTGTGTGGTATTTGTATACTTACCCTGTATTAGCAACAGCTGCACGTCGAAGACACCAATCCAAACCCCACTGGAATCAATGGAGGGTCCCACTGAAAAAAAAATATTGGCAATGTTATAAAGTTGGGAAGTCCAAGGTTGCTGATAGCTAACATAATCCATCTTCATAATAACAAGGAGTTTATGCTACCAAAGCTTATCTTATTACTATTTAATTGGAAGCCAGGCATAAACTTCTTTCAGTCAGCGCTTCATTAAATTTACAAGCATTCCCACACACACTTGTGTGTGGGATGCAGAGTAGATGAGAGACATTTGGCTACTTGGAGGCTGGCTTTGGCACAGAGCTATTCATCCAGACCCACTGTTTCTTTCCATATCTGAAGAGCAAAAGCAGAAAACTATTTCATGCTATACACCAACGCTGCCTACATTTGTCCCCCTGACCACATTATAAAACAGTTTACACATTATAAAACAGTTTAAAATTTTAATAAATGTAGCCTTTCAGACTAAGATTCACCATGGTGAATACCTGCCTCAGGTTTTGTCTAAGTTGAAACCTGAATGGGCCAGTCATTTCTAAGGCTGGTTTTGGAGGAAATGAATTGTCTTGAAAGATATGCCAGCTAGCCTTGTTATCATCTCCATGTCTTGTTACAGAGTACTACACTTCATCAGTGACATCGCTGGAATGCCAAGGATGTGCCTTTTGCTGACTTTTAGTCTTTCTGTCAAAGAAAAGATGGCTAAGTTGCAGTATTTCCATCTTGAAGTACCTGAAATTCAGAAATAAGCCATATTAAAACACAAGTGTGTCAAGAAAAGTGGTGCCAAATGGTAATATTGAGGCAATATCATAGCAGTGATTAAATCCATGCAAATATCTGCTAAACATGTTTGAAAACACTTTTGAAGCTACATTTTCTATATATTGACTATAAGGACCAAAGCAGGGCACAGACTGTATATATGTATGCTTTTTTCCTCTTGATGGAACAATGAACTGTTCAAAGGTGAGAAGTTATTCATTCCAGCTATGCAAGATTCTCAAAAATAATATGAATAACATAGTATGATCTATTAGCATCAGTTCAGGTCGTGTCTTCACATAGACAGGTTGCCTGAGCTTAGGCATAAATGGGGAAAATACCTTTTGCTTCGAGGTGGCACAGCCACCTATACGAGAGACATCAAGGATGGAGGGAAATTAATTAGAAAGTCACTCAGACTCTCAATTTCTGTTGATCTGTAAGATCGATTAATTGTCTGGGGCACCAGGCTTGTCAGTCATAAAGGACCTGTAAAATTTCTCAAGCAGTTTGTAGGTGACCTTGTTTTTCTGCTTTAGTCTGGCTCTCTAAGAATACCTTGTATACAGGAATCACGGTAACAAGATTTCCATGAGGCTAAATGGAAAAGTTTGAACTAAATGCAGTCTGATCTCAACAACTCCCAATATCGCTGCAAGACTCTTACTACAAAGGGAGAGAAACTTTCTCACCGTCTCCCAGGAAAATTCCAAAACTGACTGTAAGACCTGCAGTTTTGCCTCCTAATAAGCACTAAAGATACGGGAACAGCTTTTCATAAAATTGAACTTTCACCTCTGATGTATTTGTTTTTCTCTTCTTAATGACAAATTACACAAGCAAAATTACATGAATTTGCTAATGCTTTTTTCCCCTAAATGGTTTCCTAGCATGCTCAGATTCAATTCCCCAGTCATGCCCTAACATTGCTGGCTATTATTTTTGTTATGCTATAATGCTACTGAATTATTTTCTTTTATACACGTAGGAGTTTCCGAAGATTTCCAAAGAAAGTAACTCCTTTTACAAGACTTGGCAGACAAACAACAAAACATTATTGGCTAAAAAAAAAGCTATCTTTTAACTGACTAAACAGAAAGAATATATGTTCAGTTTCTATGTACATTGGAAATTTTCACAATAAAACGCCATAAATTTTTGAATTTGGCGTTTTAAATGAAATCAGACAACTGAAACTGTATTATTGTTGCATAATTCATAAAAGACAACATTTTTATTCATTCAACTCTGTGAAAAAAAGTAGTAGAAAACCCTCACAATGTTTTCAGATGAAATTAAAAGTATTGAATATGTTTCAAGTATTAACACAGTAAAAATCCTGGTGCCATTGAACTAAATAGCTATATCCCTTATGACTACATTAGGGGTAGGATTTTACTGTATTTCACCTTGGAAAAAAAGTTTCCTCAGTTTTTTGTGTATCATTTAAATCTGAATTATGAATATTTCTTCTGCCTCCTCTTCCTTTAAGCTAATTTAGGTGTATTTTCTCATTAACCATGATACTAGAAAGATATAATGCAATTCCAATCGCCTGCATTTGGAAGTGACTGTGGATTTTAACTGCTTTAATCTGAGTACATAAAAAGGTCTTACTTTTAGAAATTTTAGGTTCCTCACTCTGAGAAACCTCATGCTCCTTAAAAAGTAAGGTAACTGAAAAGGAGTGACTCATAAAACCAAGAAATGATACTGAGTCTAGGCAGATCTGTGTTTACAGTGGTACATGCTACAGTCAGAAAGAGAAAACTTGTATTTAAATTGTATTAGGAAAAACCTGATTCATGTCAATGAAAACAAGTAAGTGAATTGCTGCAGTATGAACTGAAAAATTCAATAATTGGACAATTTTTAGATTATCCTGGAAAAATAGTGAAGAGTGTGTCCATTTGCATTGATGGTAGATGTGACTTAACTGGATTTTTCCAGCTCTGGTGTCTGTCATTCATTATCTGAAACCAAAGTAAGGAAAAGGGTCAGGAAAAAAAATTAAATCTCTAGTCATGGGCATGACAAATGCCTTGTCTTAAGAATTGTATTTTCCAAACTAATTCCTATGTATTTCTACTACTGCAGCCTAACTAATATTTCAAAAAAATCTTTGTTGGACTGTACAGATTTTTCACATTACCAATATGAGATATCACAGATTTCTATTTATCTGCATTTTTAAGTAAATCAAGTTCCTTCTTAGATATGTAGACAAATTTTCAGCCAATGAGCTAAAGCTTTTTAAAGGGATTGGGTTTTCTTACCAATATAATTCTTATTGCTATACAATAAAATAATAGTAGCAATGATTTGACATTTCAAACAGGAATTGATGAGGTGAGATAGTGTTTAATTAGGTAGGAGTCAGATACAGTGTGATAGCAACTCTAAAAGTTAATGAAAACAATTTATAAATCAAATATTCCCTTCCAAAAGTGTGATTATAATAAACATGTGGAATTGAACCAAAATTCAAAAAGCATTCAAGTGATGCCATGATGATTTTTTGCTTTTCTTTTATACCCCTTTTATACACTCTTTTATATAGCTTTATGTATTCTTAGTGCTTTTAACCTACATAGTCATAATTCTTTAAGTTTGATAACTCCTCTTACACCCAGTATCCCGTTAAGTTTAGAGACTAAACATTCTAAAAACCCCAGAAAGCAGGGTCCTCTCCAGAACACATTCTGTAAGCAAAGACAGGCCCATCCAGGGGGAGGGTCCCTTGGGTGGGGGGTCTCACTGGAGTCCCTCACTGGGGAACCTTTGATAGATATGCTAATTTTGCAAGGCATAGAATTGTATACACATCACATCATGTGTGGCCATTTTCTTTGGTGGGGACATCAGGGTGCATTTCGATGTGCATTTCATCACATCTAAGGATCCTTAAATAAATACCGAGGTAAAAACCCTTTTCCCTCTTAAATGTGTTCAGCTCTCTTAATGTTAAGACCAGGATAAGGCACCAAGGGAGCAGAGACAGCTGAACTACTGTCTGACATTTTTGTGTATTATAAGGGAACAGTAAATTTTCAGTAATGGCAGAAGTCAGACCCAGAGCAAATTGTAATGGCTCTGTATGTATTTTTACATGCTGTAAAAGAAACCATGCCATCCAATGATATTAAACTTCACTCTGTAAGCTTTTCCTTGTAACAGTAGTAGTAAGCTACAAAAAAACCCCAAAATTATTTGATGAGCTGGAGATGGGAATAAGAGTAAAAAACTAACATTTAGTGAAAGACAGTCAAAAATATAACTATCCTGCCCCTCTTAGTAAGGAGTGGGAGTATTCCTTTTTCCACATACCAGTGACTTCTGTGGCATCTCCACTACTACGTATAATTTGGTCATGTGTTTATTTTTATGTAATTCTATGGTGAACAGGGAGTTGGACTCAATGCTCTTTATGTGTCTCTTCCAGCTGGAGATGTTCAGTGATCCTCTGAGTCTGTGACATTGCTGGCAGTGGTAAATCCACGTACAGCTGAGCCTGTTTTCCCAAGTAGGGGCACATACAGTTTGTATAGCTATAGATAACTGCATGAGTTCCTTGAAAATTATCAAAACTCTGGTTTTTTTATTGTACTCATAAAGCAGCAATCTGATCAGCACTGTTCCCAAGTACTTTATACATGCACTGAGGCAGAGAAGATTTGTTGAGATAAGCAACTAGGGCAAAGACAGATTACAGAACTGCACAAAGGTTGGTGGAAAGGAACTTCAAGAAATGGACCTATTTATCCCCTTTCCCAAAAAACTAACATCCTGACAGATCCTTATCTAAGGTGCCTTTAAAATATGTCCAGCAGGGGAGACTTCATAGCCTTCATAATTGATCTGGTCCAGCACTTTTCAACTCATTCTACTATGAGTTTTTCTTAGTGTGCAGTTCTAACTTTTCTTGCTTTTGTTGAAGCCTATTGCTTCTGATTTTATCACCATTGAATAGACACTAATTATCTTAATCTTTGCAGCAACATTTTACGTACGTGAATATTCTTGTCTGTATTACTCCTTAGTCTTTTCTTTTTTCAGGTTAGTTAACCTTAGTTTTCCCAGTTTTTCATGTAGGTCCTGCATTTGGTGAGCTCCTTTTCATGGCCCTCTTCTGGGTTCACTGCTATTGTCTGGATTTTGCTTTGTGTTCTTCTTGAAAGTAGTGTCCAAAACTGAAAAAAACCCAAAGCCATAATAATGCAGAATTTCTTCCTGCATCTTTTAAACTGTTCTTCTGTTTGTATGTCCCAATATGTTTTTCTTCCAACATCATGATCTTGTTAACTCATGATCAACTGGCAAACGAAATCACAGGTCAAACCCATGGAGGCTTGTTATGAGGCAGTTGCTGCTCATCGTACAATTGGGCAAGTGAACATTCTTGTCCGAATAAAGTGTCTTGTGTTTACTGTTGAGTATCATCCATTCACTTGCATGTCCTTTTTCTAGTTTTGCCAGCACCGTTTTCAGTCTTAAGCCTCTTTCACTTTAGACAGTCTCTTTCAGCTTCAGATTGCCTGCAAATTTAATAAGCACGTTATTAGAGTTTTGTAGTTTTACTGAAAATATTTAACACTGAGAACTAGGTGCAGGCTACTGAAAAATACCATTTGCTCCAGGTTTTGTTTAGATTTAAAAACCAACAACCTACTGTGAGTTATTTTCATGTAAGTGCTTTTGTATCCCCATTTAACAATTTCATCTTGAGCACACATCCCTGGCCTAGTATGCATCTGTCATGTGAGAAAAAAGACCCTTACAGTATGATGAACTCCTGTGTATTTTTCACCCCTTTCCTCCCTAACTTGGTAGTTTTTGCAAATAGATTGATTCATAATTTTTCAGTTTACCTCCCATTTTTAAAAGAAGCAATCTATTTCTTTTTTTTCCCTAGAGCTTCACCCCATTTCTCAAGAATAGCTACTACAAATTCTGAGATAACTTCCGATGGTTGTTTGAGAAAGAATCTCATCAATACTCAGTTTGAATTTGTGTCATTCCACAGGTGAAATACTTTGGTGGCTGCCAATTTAAAAGCATCAAGCTCAGTGAAGTATTCTCATGCTGTCCTGTACAGATATTGTCTTGACCTCATTCTTGTCTTAATGTTGTTAGAGAGTACTAATCCAAAAATACAAAATCTTTCAATGTTGTGTGCATTATCTATCATTATTTCCTCTTCTTTTCCTTATAACAGAGCAGCAATTCTCTTCTCAGCCTTATTGTGCTGATGTTCTTATTCCTGGTGATGTATCTCACTTGTTTTCTGCCTCAGATCTCTGTGAACCTAGTTTCCACCTTCTGTATGTTTTGCTTATGTTTGGTGCAAGTGAAATCCATCATTCAGCAAATTGCTCCCTTCCTACATTTCCCTACTTTGTGTCTTTTAGTATCACTGCTTTAACAGTTCTACTAAAACTTCTCCTTCTTTGACTTGGTGTCCTGATTTCTGCCTTTTTTTTTTCCAGTTTGCTAATTTCATGCTACATTGCACCATCTTTTTAAAAAGTAAATCAGCTCTCACGTCATGGTCCATAAGTCGCTTTACTTTGCACTCTCAACATTCTCAAACTCCTTGGTGAGAATGAAACTTTAAAGCTCTTTCACTACTGCATACTTTGCTGTCTGCGCCAAAACATTATTATAAATGCATTCCAAGAACTTGCTGAGCAGTCTGCACACTGTTCTGTAACTTCCCCAAAGTCACACCAAATTTCTGCAGAATTTCGCTGAAGTTACCTCTCTTAACCACAGAACATCTTTGTCCTGGGAAAATCCAAATAAAGGTAATCATGCATTCCTTGACCTAATATGTACCACACACGCCTACATCACCAGAGCCACCCGCCCCTCCCCACAGCTTGGAGGGTTACAAGTAGAACTGTTCTTCATATGTTTGGAATTATTTTTGCGTCTTCTGTACTATCAGCCCTTCAAGATGAATGGTAAGGGAACATAAGTAGTAAGAGAGCTTTTGTCAAGCCTAAAAGGCACAGAGGTTGTTTGGGCTCACTTCCTTGCTGAGACATTTTGGGTACAAAAAGGAGAGTACAGTGCAAAGTTTAGAAAACAAAACCGCTAGCTCTACATCGATATCGTATCTTTGGTAACAGCAATATGAGACAGAATACAGTGTTCAGTGTATATTCATAGGTCTGATCCACATGTTGTAATGATGGTGTAGGAAATTAGACCAGTTGGTTTTCCTTACAGCTGGAATATGCCTTACTTTGTAATTTTCACAATGAAAATAATGAGATGATAGACCCTATGATTATTTTCTTAACTATACATCTTGTTGTTTTCAGTAAGACAAGACTTTAGCCTGGGGTCTGAGAGACTAATAAGTGGGCAAAATACACTAGTTAAAATGTACTCTTATTATAATATTCTCTTCATGTTACCTAAATCTTTAGCTGATTATTGAAATGCATTTTGGATAATAATATATGCTATTTTATCTAGTGTAGGGTATTTTTCTCTATAAACATCTGTGAAACAGAAGGGATGAGACTTTCTCTTAAAAATTGTGGGAACACATAAAATATACAGTACACTTCCTGTTATAGAAGGCTATTTATTAGTCTAAATACTTGTGCAATATTTGGCAAATGATCAAAACTAGTTTCTCCTAGTGTGTTTACAGTGTTCTAAATTAAAAGCAAAGCCCGTTTTCAAGTGCCATTTGTCATAGAAACTGAAATGTTTCTCTCATGCTGCATCTAGTTGTACTTTCTGCTTGACAGGATAAGCTCCAAATGTTGAGCACAAAGTTTGCAAAAAAGTTCTTGAGAGAATTAGACTTGCCATCTAGCAATTCTTTTTATAAGAAGAACTGAAGGAGTCTTTTCCCCAGTAGGATCTTTTTTTTTCTGTGACTGTATGTTTACTTAACTTTCTGCCTGGTGCTGTACTTAATCAGCTACATTGAGGGAAATTCTTTTGATTTCATTGCAAATTCTATTGCTCTTTATCCCATATTAATGTTCTTTCCCATAACCTTTGAGTGGTTAAATGGTCACAGACAAGAACAGAAGAGTTCCCATTTCTCTAGTGAATGCTTCAGAAATGTACTAAGACATAAATTTAGCAAAAGTTTTGAACAGACACTGCTTCTGCATCAAACTCTGAAAAAGTAGCTTGGAGAGCTACAGCAATGCACTTTCAGTGGAACAAAAATTACTCCCCAGAATTTTCTTTTCAACTCAGGTTCAAAACCTGATGGAACAACAAACTGGTTTATTAATTACCATTATTGTTATTAAAGGGGTTTTGACAAGTTTGAGAGAAAACTGGGTCAGCACATAATAGCAGCTTTTGAGTGTGTTTCACCATTACCTAAGTATTCAAAAGCCGGGCAACACTTAATAAAATGTTGCACAGGAAAAATGTGCTTGGGTCATGTTTCATGTTATAAATAGACAGATAGGCAAACACATACACTGCATCAATTCCAAGAAAAACACCTCCTGTTCCAGTAACCTGTCTCACTTTTCATATCTCAGATTTAGTAATCTTTTTACTGAATTGCAGACTGCTCTTGGACTTTCAGTCATCCTTGAATGTAAATAAAAACTATTGGCATTTGTAGTTTTATTTCTGTTTTCCTTTACCTAAGTACTTTAATAGTACTGACTGAAATTCCGATGAGACAATCTTCTGCACTTCAGGAAAACCACCATTTGCCATATGCAGTCAACTGCTCTATGGATATTTTAGGACTGTGGCTTCAGCTGTATCAGGGATACTTGAAAAGAAAAAGAGTAAAAACAAGCTTGTCTATGCAGCCTCCTAGAAACAAATCTGCCTTTTGTCCAAACACTTGAGTACCTTTCTAAGGAGCACCTGCCTCTCTGAGGAGCATATTTTGCTTCATCTCCTAAAGGATTTTATTGCTGTTTTTCCTATAAAATATCTGCAACATAATTAACTAACAATTTTTAGAGCCAACCATTTTCAAAGATGTTGCAGAAAATAGTACTATCAAAGTTGAGGCAGACAATCCAAGAAAACAGTAGTGAAATCTAATTATTACACCACATTGTGTAAAGAAAGGCTTGTATAATAAATAACAAATATGGTCCAAGCTGTCAAATCACACTTACATGATGAAACCGCACACATCACACTGAAAGATTCTACCATTAAAAAAATGAAATTCTTATTGAAGGCTGGATCTCTTTCATTTTATCTGATGTAAATACAGTGCTGCTGGAAAATTTATGCCAAATTAAAGAATAGTAAGGTAGTAGAATTCAGATTATCTAATTTCACAGAAGTCAGAAGAAACTATAGATGGAAAGTGTTCCCTGTAACACACTATAATAGCTTGATACTGAGAGATACAGTCTGTAGAACAGGAATAAACAAGGAGGTCAACTTTCTTTAGCATCAACTCTAAATATTTCAATCTTTAAATTTAACTAGGATGACTCATTTATGCTTAGAACCCATAAATGCTTTTTGAGGAGAAGCTGATAAGGACCATATAGATAGCAGAAGAAAGATCCATTTCAAACTGGGCAAGGATGCTGAAATCAAGACAATAGGCCTTGGCTAAATTGAGATTTTAATCCAGAGTTGCTCATGGGACTGAACTAATGACTGTGATTTCCTTATTTCAGGAGATAGCTTCAGCAACCCACAGAAAATTTGAACATCTGGAATCTAAACTAACTGCAATGGATAGGAAAATGAAACAGCTTCAGGTAGGTCATTACTGGCACAGACAGAAACTTTCTGAGATCTGCCCATGGGAACTGGAGAGGGGAAAGGAGAGTGAAACCTCTTAGCAACAATTGTGGGACATGTGGAAATCACTCTGGAGAGGCAGCAGTGCATTTAAGTCCGTTGTTACCCTGATAGACTCCAATGATCTTTTAAAAGAAAAGGCCACTTCCAGTCGCTTTTTGAAGACATGGTATGTACAAGTGATAAAGAGAGATGAGACTGGTGTGTAGTGTCTGGAGTATTTCTGTAATCTCTTGAGGCCACACATGAACAGAAAGAGAATATTTTCCTTAAGAAGCTTTATCACATGGATTTAAGGTGAGTAGGATTATCAGAAGAAAAATAAAATTAACAAAAGCATGAAGTGAGCTAGTGAGTGAAAGCATCAGATTCGCAAATGTCACATGGACAGATTGAAACAGATAGTGATAAAATGGCACCAGGATGCTCTCTGGCTTTTCTTACTACTCAGATTCATTATATGACATCCTACTTGTAATCTTCTGAGAGCCACCTGACTTTTTGTATAATCTGACATGATACTTAACTGTTTGTTCACATCAAACATAACACATGAAAGTGAGAAGTTTGTAGCCTTTTTAACAAGGGCAGTTTCCTTCTCAACCTGCACTTGTTAAGAAGATGAGTGACATGAAAAAAACAGTGGTTTCTAAAGAATTCAGACTGCAGAAGTGGTTTTCTTCCCTCTGAATGTCATCTACAGGCCACACTTTCGGTTTTTTAATATGTGGAGAGACCAGTGCACAGTTATTACGTGAATCATGGACAAGGTACTCAGTATAGACAGAGAAAATTTCCTAGCGGACTCTCAGATACAACCCATTCTTTTTGGTTTCCATGTATAATATCACTGTGTTGCTAGGATTAAAGCGAAATTTATTGTTGATACAGACATTGATGTGGATTAATGTATAAACCAAAAGACTGTACCTCCCTTCCATACCCTTATAACACTAGAACTGATGAGTTATTCTATAGGTAATTAAGAGAAATCTCTGGATTGTTAGCCCTTGCCCTTGTGGGAGTCTTCAAATTCACAGACATTACTGGAAATACCATGCTGATGTGACAAGCAAGTCTGGGCAATTCCTGGAGCTTCTTGAAGATAATTTCTTGCCACAAACCCTCCAACTAGAAAAGAGGCCTTCCTATACATGTTATTTGTGAATAGAGAAGTACTGATGCATGTGATGGCAGCTGGTTGTCTTGGCCACAGTGATGATGAAATGGCTGTGTTTAAAATTCTTAATGTAATGAGGAAAAAGGTTCAGCAGAGTTTCTACTGTGTATTTCAAGAGAGCAAATTCTCAGCTACTCGAGTAGCTACTTTGCAGTGTCCCCTAGGAATATGCTTTTGAGGCCCCCATGAGTGCTGGTCAGTCTTAAAGAACCACTGTTGAAAAGTTTGGGAGCAGGCCATCCCATTGTGTCACAAGTCAAGCAAGAGGGACAGAAGACCAGCTTGGCTTGGCAGGGAACTCCTCTTGGAACTCAGAGAGAAAAAAAGATTGGATGATACCTAGAAGTAAGATTAGAACTTGCAGGAGGATCAGAGATGTTCACAAATACAGGAGATGGCCTTCAAGGCCAAAGCCCAGTAAAAGTTGAAAATGGCTGGTGTTATGCTCAGCAAGAAAGGACTTGTAAAACATGTTAATAGCAAGAGGAGACCCAAGGAAAACACTGGGCCTTTACTTGTTGAAGATGGTTCCCTGAAAAACAGGAATGCAGAAAAACTGGAGGTATTCAGTGCTTTTTTGCCTCAGCCCTTAATAATACTGGTAGACCTCAGAGTTGAAGGACCACAACTGCAGGAACAGCAGCTCTCCATTTCTGCACAGAAACTGTAAGGGGCCAGCTTAACATCATGAGACCTGGTGGGATTCATCCCAGAGTACTGCAGGAGCTGTTGGATGTGACAGCAGGACCCCACTCAAAAGCCATGCGTGTCTGAGGAGGTCCCTGCTGACTGTAAGATAGCCAGTCACTACCATTTAGAAAGGTGTGAGGGAAGACACAGGGAACTACACATCTGTAAGTCTAACCCCAATACCTGGAAACTTATGGAGAAAATACTAGTGGTAATGAAAGGCATTTCAAGGAAAAATGAGCATCAGGCACAGCATGGGTTCACAAAGGGAAGCCCTGTCTGACTGATCTGAGATGCTTCTACAGTTAGGTCTCTTGCTGAGTGGGTAAAGAGAAGGAGGTGGATGGGGCTTTCCTGGATTTTCATAATGCTTTTGATAGTGTCCCTTAGAGCATCCTTTCAGACAAGATGCCCAGCTGTGAGATGAGCAGGTGCCCACTGTGCTGGGTGAAGAGCTGGCCTATTGACATTAAGAAGCATTTTCTTAGTGAGAGGGTGGTTGCACATTGGAAAAGCCTCCTTAAAAAGATGGTTGATGTTCCATGCCTGACATGTCCCCTTGTGCCTTAAAAGTAGGCATTTGGACAACACCCTCAATAATGGGCTTTAACTGTTGGTCAGCTGTGATCAGGTGATGGGACTAGATGAGAGTTGTATGCCCCTGCCAACTGGAACTATTCTATTCTCTCCTAATTAAAAATTTGTGAAAGTTGCTGGACCAAATGCAACCAGGAAGTAAAAACCTTCTCAAAGTTGTTGCTCCTTTGGAGACCTTTGCTGTGCTTCCTATTGTCAATGCTTTCTCTTCCAGAACTTCAGCCAGCATCCCTTCACAGGCTTATGACTGTTGTTCTCTGGGTTATGGCCACTCAGGATTTGAAGATCTCCAGGCTTACAGATCCCACAGTCTCTCTGGACAACTCACTCCAGTACTTCATGATTCTTAAAGCAGTTTTGTTCTGATTCCTTATCTCCAATTTGAAACTCTCTAGTTTCAGGAGATGCCACTATCTCACCCTCACATGAATCTGTCCCCACCCCTTTGATGGGGGCTATACCCATCCTCAGAAACACTGGGCTGTGCTGTGAGATGTCCCAACACCTTGTCTGCTCTGTGTTGAACCAGCCGCAGCCTTGCTTTAAAGAACAGAGCCTCTCTTATTTGTCAGTCTGACTCTGGGACGCCAAAGAGGGTGCAGTGCCTGGATGAGGTCTGATGCATGCTGAGCAGAGGGAGTCACCCTTCTGCCTTCTGGCTAGAGAAGAAAGATAGAAAAATATGTGCCAGAGCATGCCAAGTGCTGCCTGTGACACATCATGGGAGAAAGAAGGTAAGCCCAAAGGGCTGGCCAGCTGTGTGAAGTGTGTGGAAAGCCTGTGAGACTTTGTCCTGCAGCCTCCCTGGGAGGCACATATTGTTGCTGAGTGAGGCCTTGTGCTGCATGTGCCTGGAGACGTCTGTCATGGCCAGAGCAAACTGGCAGGACCCTGGCAAGGCACAGCCAAGGCCTCAGTGACTGTCTTATAACATCAATGCCCAGTATGAGAGATGGGGAATGGAGTTGGCACTGATGTGGCAGTAACCCCAGATGCATGTAGTGAGACAGTGTACCGTGAGTGTTGATGGCCCCTTGTGATATCACCTAGAGATGGATTGTGATGCCCCTGAGGGATGGATTGTGACCCACTGCTTACAGCTGAGCACCAAGTTTCACCCAGCCAGCTCCTGCCCAGATTCACCTGAAGGATGGGATGCCATCTACAGGGACCTAGACAGGCTCCTGAAGTGGGCCCATGGGAGCCTCATGAGGTTTAACAAGACCAAGTGCAAGGTGCTGACACTGGGTCAGGACAAGTCCTGGTACCAACACAGGCTGGGGGATGAAGAGATGGAAAGCAGCCCTGGATAGAAGGACTTGGGGGTGCTGGTGGGTGAGAGGCTGGACATGACCCAGCCATGTGCACTCCCAGCCCAGAAAGCCAAACGTGTCCTGGGCTGCATCCAAAGCAGCGTGGGCAGCAGGGGAGGGAGGGGATTCTGCCCCTCTGCTCCGCTCTGGTGAGACCCCACCTGGAACACTGCATCCAGCTCTGGGGTCCCAGCACAGGAAGGACAGGGACCTGTAGGAGTGAGTCCAGAGGAGGCCACCAGGATGATTAGAGGGATGTAGCACCTTACCTATGAGGAAAGGCTGAGGGAATTTGGATTTATTAGCCAGGAAAAGAGATAGCTTTGGAGTGACTTTATCACAGCCTTCCAGTACGTGAAGGGAACCTACAAGAAAGATGAAGCAAGACTATTTACAAGAGCACGTAGTGACAGGACAAGGTGGAATGAGTTCAAATTGAAGGAGAGTAGTTTAGATTAGATATTGGGAAGGAATTAGTTATTGTGAGAGTGGTGAGGCACTGGAACAGGTTGTCCAGGGAAGTTGTGAATGCTGTGTGAATGCTGTCCCTGGAGCTGTTCGAGACCAGGTTGGATGGGGCTCTGGGTAACCTGTTCTAGTTGAAGGTGCCCCTGACCATGGCAGGAGGGTTGGAACCAGAAGATCATCAAGGTCCCTGTCCAACCCAAATAATTTTATGATTCTGTGGCTCCTACTGAGCATTTGGCAAGGTTTGGAGTGCCAAGTGAGGCCTTCAGTGTTGTCATTGTGCAAGGAGAGTTGTTTGTTGCAGCTCTATGCTCAGCTCCAGAGCCATTGGAGGATTTTCCCCCTCCCTGCCAGGTTCAGGCATCCAGGACACCCAGGAGGTGCACTTGCAGCAGCAGAGGTGAGCTGGGAGGGGAAACCTCCTGCTGGGGAGTTGAGATGGTTTCCTTCCTGAGGGACTGGGGCATCTCTATCACCTCTCCTGGGTCCAGGCAATATCCATGGTGCTTCTTCCCCTTCTAGAGTGAAACCCACTGCTGCAATGCTGGTGAAAGAGAGCAACTCATAACCCTAGCTCCCCTCAGGCCACTGCAGAGAAGAACATGGCCACAGAGATAGACAACTACTGTCCCATCTGCCTGGACAGCTGGAAGGAGGTCAGCTATATATTGCCATGCCTGCACCAGTTCTGTTACATCTGCATCCTGCAGTGGGCAGAGAACACTCCCAAATGCCCGCTCTGCAAGAGGAGGATTCTATCCATCCTG
This sequence comes from Oriolus oriolus, assembly GCA_013400235.1. Taxonomy (NCBI): domain Eukaryota; kingdom Metazoa; phylum Chordata; class Aves; order Passeriformes; family Corvidae; genus Oriolus; species Oriolus oriolus. The sequence goes on along the minus strand of VXBT01005773.1, from coordinate 60,492 downwards.
CACTCAGTGGGGACAGAAAATTACTACATGGAGCATGTCATTGCACTATCTGAGACACCATCCATCATCATCCACCAGGCGAGAGGAGACCCCAGACACCTTGACCTCCATTTCTCTGGAGCAGCCCAAACATGGGCTGGAGAAGGAGTACCTAGGCACCCTGTGGGCAGCCTCCAGCCTGGGGAATGGGTGGTACTTTTCCAGGACCACCCATGCCTCCTAGATACCCTGGTGCCCTGGGTCCAACCAAGGCTGGGGCAGATCTTCAGGAGCATCTGGATAGAGGCAGACCTACTGGAGGACATTGTCATGGACATCCTGACCAGCTATGGAATTGATGAAGACCAGCTGGTCCAGATGCTGGGGATCTGCCTCCAAAACCAGGCAGCGACATTTGTGCAACAACTTATCCGTGTTGCTGTGCGACAGTGCAGCAGGGAGGCCTGCCGTCTGCTGGCCCACCAGCCCTGTCTCCCTGCCCAGGTCCCAGCCCTTCTGACAGCCCTGCAAGATGCACCATGGATGAGGTGCCCAACACCTCCTCCACTGCCGTGGGTGGGGATTCCAGAAGCTACCCCTCTGTACCCATTACCATCGCTGCTGGAGCAAGAAAAGCCCCAGGAGGAGCCAGAGGAGTCTGTTCCTGGGTCCTCCACTTCCAGACAGGGCAGTGAACCCTCTCCTGAAGGGCCATGGGGACCCCTGAAGAGGCAGGCAAGTGACCCTGGGGCCTTTTCAGCCACCCCTACATCCGTGACTTTGGAGGATGCCTCTGGGATTAGCCAAACTGGGACTGGGCCTCCAGCTGGGGCATGCACCAAACCTCTAGGGCTCCCAGTCCCTCAGATCCAACTATCCAAATAAAACAAATGCATGGAAACTGAAAAAAAGTCACAGTGTTATGAACAGGGCAGGTGGCATTTCTGTCCTTGTTATTCTCCTCTCAGACAAGTGATGGCCAGCTCCAGGCCCATTCCTGTCGCTGGCCCCAGGGCAGATATCTCCAGCTGGGGGATCTCCAGGTCCAGATTGTGCCCCACCACTCTTCACCTCAGGCTGCTCATGATTTCTTCAATGCCAGCCTCTGCCCCCACATCCTGGTTCTCTGCTCTCCTACCAGCCTGTGCTGCCTGGTGCAGCCTTGCTACCACCACATCCAATTCCCTCCCCCTGCCTGGAGTCACAGCTTGGTGTTGCTCACCCCAGGGTCATACCCTGCCAAGGCCATAGCTCCAAGGACTTCATCAAGGAGAAGTGCAAAGTCCTGCCCCTGGGAAGGGACAATGCCAGACTGGCACATGTGTCAGGCTGCCCAGCTGGTGAGCAGCCAGGTGAGCAGCCAGGCAGCAATGCTGCCCGCAAAGAGAGATTTTTCTCCCACTCGTCCAGATCCAGCCTCAGTGCTGGCATTTCTTCTCCTCTGCTTAGAGAGGGCCTGTCTGTGCCAGATGGATGCCAAGCATCTGAGGACTTTGTGTTTGTCAAGTCTGGAAAGAAAGAGGCTGAGGGGTGACTTCATTGCTCTCTACAGCTTCCTGAGGAGGAAAAGTGGGGAGGGGTTTGTTGATCTCTTCTCCCTGGGATCCACTGACAGGACATGTGGGAATAGTTCAAAGCTGCAACAGGGGAGGGTCAGACTGGACATAAGAAAATATTTCCTTGCCAAGAGTGTGGTCAGACACTGAAACAGACTCCCTGCCTGTCAGCGCCTTAAAAGGAGGCATGTGGACAATGCCCTACATGATGGGCTTCAGCTTCTGGTCAGCCCTGAAGTGGTGAGGACTAGATGATCATTATAGGTCCCTGATAACTGGAAATATTCCATTCTAATGCCTGTCAATACCATCAAATAAGTGCTGTTTGCCCTCCTCCTATTTATTTTCAGTGACATAAATTTTATTTCATGAAAGAAGCTTAAGTTTGCATTTGTTAAAGTAATCTCATTACGCTTACAGAAAATGAGAAAATGAGAAATTCCTTCCAGTCCCATGCAATACAGATAGTTCATATATGTCATCTGTTATTGCCACTTGTCCAATACAGTTTTGCTTACACAAATATTTTTGATGTTTGCTTGTTCACATTTTTAACCATGAGGCTTTTTTAGAATGTATGTCACCAGGTTTTTTATTGAGAATGAGAATTTGGAGCACATGTACTTTCTATTCATGTATGTAGTGTCAAGAACACAGAGAAAGGAAAACAGTGTTCTGCTAAAATGGCCTTCATTTCATTTTATCATCTTTTCAGCTATTTGGTGTGATACAATATTATGCTTTGAAATTTTCTGATTTTTATACAAACCATTAATATCTCAGCTTTCAGTGTTTCATAACACAGCTGCCATGGAAATTAATACAGTATGTTCTCAGTATATTTATATATCAAATTTAAGAGAATTTTTGGAGGTCCAAGTTGTTAGAAACTTGTTTAATGTCATGCCTCAGAATGCAGACGTAACGGATATCGATGCTGGCACATATGGGTAGCGGGTAGCCTGATTGTTTTATGTGTGTAAGTTATTAACTGAGATGTCCATTGAAGCATTTGCTCATCCAAGAGTCTGAATAGCATGAAAAAGTATAACAAATGGCTAATATTTTGAGTTGTGCATTGATTTGTAGGGAGCATGAGGGATAGTGGTGGAAAAATTGACCATATTATCTGAATGTTGGTAAGATGGCCATTTAGCTTCCTCAGCACATTTGGACTGATGCTGGCTTTTTCACATAAGATCTCTTTCAGAAGCACTAGAAGCAGGAACGATGCTTGCATGCAGGAGACAGACCCACATCGAATCATTGCAGAGTTGCATGCCCTGCGTTTGTTCCTCCCAGGCACTTCTGTTTGTAATCCTGTGGAGCTCCACAGTGTTTAAGGAGAAGGAATTACCATAACTCTACCGACAGCCATTGTGATCAGCGCACAGGTAAATAGCTGGTCAACTCATAAAAAGCATAGATGCATTCCTACTATCTTTTGGAGTCCTGAAATGAAATGTCTTCTGACGCTTTCTCTTTCAAGCAAATAAACACTATGCCTCTACTCTGACCTTTTGCTCCTAATTCACTAAGTCCTTCTAGAGCTGTCATTGAATGAATAACAGTTGAGTATCTGGCTGCCTTCTCTTTCATAGTGAGGAAGTTCTCTACAGCTCCAGTGATATGAATAAAGTGACTTATGTAACACTGTTTTGTCATGAGAGTTAGCCTTAGAGACAGAACAATCAGCAGGAGTCTGTGCCAGGAGGGAACTGGAAAGTGTCTATCCTGGTGATGTTACTCTTCTTGAGTGATTCCCTTGTACACAGAAAAAGTCTACTTCATCAAGGGAAGTAGAACTTAAAACTGAGTTAAAAGCCCTAGGATTCTGCCTAGGATTCTGTTTTTAACTTTTGATTTGGCACTGTAATGGAACAATATGTTACTTGTTCTTATGCAAGAAATACCAAAAATTCTTTTGTTGTGTTTTTGTAGTTACCAATCCTGTATTGTGCAATAAGCTATAAAAGTATCTTAAAAACAATATGGTAATAATAAAGGCCATATAAATTGGATTCTCTAAGTTTCTTGCTAAATTCATTGTACACAACTTTCAACAGCATATTTATATAGTAAGTAGCAAGTACAAAAGATTTTTGGAGGTTGGTGTTTTAACCAAACTTCAGGAATGCGTTTATTGCACAATTTTGCACTTAAGTTCAAAAGATGAGTTTATGGTCTCACACACTGCTCAAATAGACATTAGGAAGAAAATAATGAGAGAAGAATAATCAGGAATTGTCAGTTACCTGTCTCCTGTTCATGAACAAGGGGATATTTGGCTGGACAGGATATTAATAAAATTTAAATAGATCACATGCAATATATAATTTTTACTGAAGGCAGAAAGTTGAGAGTATTCAGAAAATCATGTTTGGGCTCAGTGTATGTATGGACATTTCATCTCTCTATCCAAATACTGGCACTGATAGAACATGAGGCTATATTACTGTGTTTATACATAATTAAGTTAGGCAAATTTAACAAAGGAGCTGTACTCACACTTCACAGTGTTAAATAGCCACCAGTTGATATCATTACGAAAAAGTTTATCTTGATAATTAACAGTCAGTTTTCAGACTTTTCTTTAAACTTTCCATGAAGCTCTTCACACTAACAATTATCATAATTGAGTCTCAAAGTTACCAGTTTCTGTATGTGGCCTTCCTTAACATTTGCATTTGAAGATGCAATAAAATGAGATTCCCCTTTTGCCATGTTTCATGTTGTTTTGTCAGTTAATTGCTGAGTTTACAAGAGTTTTTGTAAGTTAGAGGATATTATTCCAGTTTATACACACTTAGATAAAGCCCATTTTGTGCTCAAAACCAACCTTCTGATGTCCCACTGAGAGACTAGATGACCAGCCAAGGATACTCTTTCCATGGAGGCTGATTCTGTTTCCTGCAGTGCAAAGAAGGCAGGTTGGAGGAGCGCAGCTCTCTGGTCCTACGCTTACGTAACCACGGACCAGCTGAAGGCTGGAGCAGGGCAGTCCCACTGCATCTCTCCCTCCCCGCCCCCACAGGGTGACACCCAGCTTTCCCATTTCACACCCCAAGGGGAAGCAGGCTAAAGACAGGCAAGGAGGGTGAGGGCTCTGGGTGAGGAGGCCATCTACACCACAGTTACTGCAGTTGAGGGGTTCAGGGTTGGCAACTGTAGCCAATAGCAGGGCTTTGCATGTACCACCCACACTCCTGCAGTTTGTACCTTTAATAGGCATGTGAAAGATATTCCAGGTATTAGATGGAGAAACAGCAACTTCAGCACGGAAAGATTTGTCATCATCTCGAGCTAATTCCCCTGTGTTAGACTATGACGATGAACATAATAGAAAAGCATGTTGTAGGTAAGATCTGGTTTTGAACAAAAGACAAATTATTTATTTCTTTCTTCAAATGAAGCATAACACTAAGGTATAAAGGGAGTATAAATAACATCTGATTGTGCTCCTAAGCTCCATGCTATAACTTTCTTGCAATGACATCCTTCAACAAATTAACTACATCATTACTGTTAAGTATTAATTGCACAAAACAGATACACAAAATATATAATGAGCTAGAAAGAGGACAACATTCTTCCATTATGACAAACAATTCTAACAAGAAATGGAAAAAAAATCCAATAGATCTAGGCTTACACTGATGGCAACACTGAGAGCTTTAAGTCCTCTCTTTGAACACATTACATGTGATAAATAATATGCAAAATATTTAAAGAATTTTATTGTTGCTTACAGAAGATACTTAGCAAGCAAGGAGACAGTAGCAATCACTGCCTCATGTCTCATATCCCCATCATTCAATGCAAATTTTTACATTTCATGCAATAATCCTGAGCTTATTTTCAGTAACATTGAAATGTCATCTATGTTAATTACCAAATACATACAGAGCCCAGCTATGGGGTCTATTGTATTATTAAGGCATGAAAAAAGAATAGCAGTTTATCAACTCTGAATGCCACAAATACAGCACAGCAGTTAGAAGGCTCAAAAAAGCTCAGAAAGTACCAGTGATTTCTGTGCGAAGGTCCTCCCAAAACACAACTGAATCATCAGCTCCTGAAAAGGCACAGAATCAAATCCTGTCCTTACTGACATCAGGGAGTTCTGCCATTGCCTTGACTGCTGGACCAAGCTTCAGAGCTATCAGGAGTGACTCAGACTCCTCTTCATATCCCCAAAAAATTGACAAACTTCCTCTCACTCAAGTCAAGTATGAATTTAAGAAAACAATACCCACATATTGTTTTGTTAATTAGTATTTTAAGCCTATGGAAAGGTTCAATTCATTATACAGCATGGCAATTAATAAAAAGCCTTTTCAGAAAAAGCTTATTTGTTAGTCTGATTTATTAGTATGCTAAAAGAAGGGGGAAGTATCATGAAAAGAACCTCTGCCAAGTTTATGCTCTATTTATAAATGACTTTTTAATTTTAAAATGAAAGATTTTGGTAAGCCAAACCAAGGATATGTGATACAGTTCTAGACTCCATGGTTCAATGGCTCTTCTGAAAGACAAAGAGCACCACAGCCCTGTCCAATCATCAAGTGAAGAACTCATCATCTGCATAAGTTGTAAGGGGCTAGCAGTGTCTAGGTTGTGTAGTTTGTCACATAGTCTCTATTTTATCTTTGAGAAGTTCTTGCAAAATGCCCTTTAGCAAGCCAGGGTATTCCAGTTCAGTTAATTAAGCCATTGAAACCAGGGACAAATTGCTGGCAAGGCTTACTTCATGCATAATTGCATTATGGCCCATTCTGGGAACTAAAATAGCAGATGATCTCCTCTAACTCTGCAACTGCTATTGCCTAGCCTTTGTGTAAGTATTTACCTAGCTGAGCTCAGAGTTTACAAATCCAGTAGCCTTATACTTCATCTACAGGTGGCCCACGGTCTGCCGTGGACAGAATGCTGGTATGCAAGAGGGATGGACTTCCCATGCCTGCACCCCCTGCAGGTGCAAGTCACCCCTTGGCAGAGATGGTGCTGTCCAATTCTGTCACTGCAAGGCTCTGAAAACTTTGCAGATGCACAAATCTGACTTAACTAATTTCACCTAAAACACCAAGTTATAATATTGAAAAATTGTTTGTCACACTAAAACATTCAGGAAACTCATTACTGTCTCATTTGAGATTGAAGGAGAAAAAAAGGTTGTTGATATTAGTTACTGGGTTAGAATTTGCAGGGGTTTTGGTTAATTTCTACTAACAAATAAGTTAAAGAAGGCTAAGGCTATAAATTGGTACTGTTTCATTTATAAATATTCACTTTACTTCTCTTCTAAAAAACATGTTAAGGAAAAAGGTGGCCAGAAGGATCACACATGTTGTAAATTGTAATTTGGTTGTTAGGCTGTAAAAACCAAAAATGTAAGTGAAGTTGAGCACAGTGTAAGAAAAAACCCAGTTTTTAATTAACAACTTATTTACAAGTTCATAAAATCAACTGAACTGGAGTAGATGTTCTATGTTTGTCACCAATATTTTATTGTAACTGGTAACTTGCACGCTTTGTAGTAGAACAAAAAGAAACTAAAGTTCACTATATACAGCCTTTGTACAGGCTACTTGACTATACTCAAGGCATAGTGATCATAGCACAACCTAGTCTTCATAATAATTTGTGCACAAAAAGACACCAATCAGACATTATGTGAACATTACAGTGAAATGACATCACAAGTCCAGTGAAAATTCAGCATCATACAAAACGTATTGATCTACTGCAAATGACATCCTTTAAAACAATAAGCCTTTATTCAGTAGTAAATTAACCAGAGTCTGATGCAGAGATTTGTGTAGTTATAAGTCTTTTAAGTGAAGCAACCTCTGCAGATAAGTTTGCTATGCCCTGCTTCAAATAGAGGTTCTCTGACTCAGAGACATTGTAGATATTGTCTTTTATTTCAACAACTCCAGTTTTGCAACCGCTCTGAATTTTAACGTTGAGTTCCTTCTGATGCCAGAGTTCTGGTTTAAGTGACCAGTCTTGGATATTAGTCACTTGAACCGAGAAAGGAGTGTGAGAAGAATGCACCAAGTTTTGCGCACCATGTTTTTCAAGCTCAAAATGTCTTTTTGAGGACATGTCAATGGGTGATGACAACTTCTGCGTTGCATCATAGTCATTATCCATTGCTTCCACTTTAACTTGCATGGCTTTGGCTTTGATTCGAAGCTTGTGAGGCAAAGCTGAAGAATTCACTTCTGGAACTTTAACTGTTGCATGAACATTTTTATGTTCAACTGGAGAGTGAATTGGACCCTTAGGAACCTGCTGTTCATCTTCTCCATCAGAGGACTTTCCAACTACACCATCATCAGTTTCTGATGTTCTCGGGGAATTACTGGAGGATCTATTAACTTGCAAGAGAGGAGGCGAATGTGAGTACACATTAAAGGTAGCTCCCATGTAGTTTGGATATATGGATGCTTTATATGAACCTCTGTCATCTCTTGGCTCTCTCTCTAATTCCATGGGCTCCTGTTTTATAATCTGGAACTTATTTTCGGGAGTTCTACAGTTACTTTGTATACGAGTTGGTTGGGGATGCTCTACAGCTGATGTTTCAGATACATCAGACATTGAGCTTTGAGGAGAATGTTTAATGACAGAAATATAACTGCTACCAACTATAGATGGTTCATGTTCATCCACAAATGAGTTAATATTTGATTTGGGACTTCGATAATCTTGAAAATACACAGCTGTTGCACTACCAAGTTTCTGTATCTCTTGGGCATAGGCTGCAGAACTAATTAAACCAAACTTTAACTTCAACGAAAGCAGCTCTGCCTTCAAAGTGGCATTCTCTTCTCCCAGTGCAATTAGTTTGTTCTCTAAGACAAGGTCATTCAGTCGCCGTTTTTCACGAGATCTTTTAGCAGCTTCATTATTTTTCCTCCTTTTCTCCCAATACGTAGCATCTTTCTTTTCATCTGGAATGAATTCACGCTTTCTCCGGCAAGCTGAAGATTTGCTCTTTCCACTACTTGCTTCAGTAAGTAGTATATCTTCATTTGTAGACAATTCTTCAGAAACTTCTGCTAAGGTCGACTTAAGTACCATGATTTTGTCCACATTGCTGCTTGTGTCAACAGGTCCGTGCTCCTTTTTAAGGGTCTGCATTTTTCTCAGCTGCATCAGAAACAAGTTGTAGAAGACCTACAACACGCAACAGAGCAAGCTATCTCCCCAGTACTTCTCACTCCACAACTCGATAAATACAGTAATTTTAAATCCACGCACATTCTTCCTTTTCTTTCATAATATCAGACAGAAGTTCTGTCTAGAACGAATTTTCTTAGTAGGTTCAATGGGAATCTTCTTAAAAACCTGAAATAGATAGAGAATTTCATTACTATTTAGGAACTGCCGGTTCAAGACATGCAAAAGTAGCTTTTGAAAAATAGTTTAGTCTAGAATTTGGTTCATTAAACCTCCTGTAGTATGAAGACAGCTCAACACTGAAACAACTGATATTCTAAATTTCATGATACCTAGAGATAGCAGATTTGGTTCCAAAACAAATATTATGTGATCCAAGGAAAAATCAATTAAAAAATATTTGAATTTTGACCCTACAGAAATGCGGTCACAGAACTTTCCACGATATAACCGGCCAAACTAAAACCACCAACACTTAACACTGCAGGACACCAAGCATGTTGATGAGCAGCACTGCAAAGTATCCTGTTGCACATTAAAGCATCTCTTCTGAAAACAGCTGTGGTATATGACTTAGAAATGCAATATATTTGGGTCCTTCATGGATTAAAAATAACATCAGCTGATTTAGAGAAGCTGGATGACTTTTTATTGTCTTAAAAATATCACCACTATCCATTATCTCTATTAAGCATTGTATCCATCATAGTAATTCAAACTAGCAAGTTCACACACATAATTTCGGCAAGTACCTAATGATTAAAAAATACTGACAAAAAAATTATGTGATTTTTTTTTCTTGTATCTTACAAAGAAAACTTTAAAATCAGTATTGAAAAATACATTAGAGAAATAACATTTAATTAAAAACTTGCATTTGACAAATAGTCTTATTATGTCAAAGTAAAGTCTAATACCATTGAGGCACGGGTACCTCCAGCAAACAGTATTTGCATTGAAGTAAAAGTTTAGACCCAGAAGTCTTGCCATTAACAAAGAAAAACTAGCTTAACCTTTGGCTTCAGACATTTTAATCATTAAATTTGAACTTAAGAGTTTAAATTGGCCTTTGTTTTATTTAGTCCCTTTTAATCCAAAAATATTTTTTCTCCTAAGATCATTTGGTCTTGATCTTAGACACAGCTTCTCAGTATATCATTTTCCACAGTCAGTCATGTTCCTGGTAAAATGAATGTAGTATGCCAAGTGCTTTTATAGAACTGACTATTGAGTCAGCAATCATTCTTGACTGTACAACCAAAAAAAAAAAAAAAATTAAACAATCAGCCACTTCAGATTAATGTCTCTATTTACTGGGACTGTTTTTACAATGACTAATGAAACTAATTTTAACATTATCAGTCAAGAAAGTTATAAAAGAATTAATGAATTGTATTCTGCCAGTTTCTCTTGTCTTTTCCAGAAGGCAAAGTGGAATGAGTGATGTAGTAACAATTAAGCAGGGTCATAAAGACTAAGGTTTCAAGCTGGGTTCTGTTCCATCAAACCATGCCAACTCTTCTGTCATGAAAAAATTAACACATTTAATAGAACAACTAAGTAGAATTTCCTAAAATCCGTGGTTAATTACTGACATGTAACTATTTGTCTTCGATAATACAGCCCTAATGAAAAATAGTTAGAAGCCAGCTACACCAAAGACAGCATCTAATATTTTAGTTGAAAAGCAGCACCACAAATTGCCATGCTTGAAAAGAAGAAATATACCTCTAATACACAAGCAGTTACATAGTTAGACCCTGATCCAAAATTCTAAGTGGAGTCAAAAGGGAGCTTTCTGTCGAGATAGACAAGAGCTGGATCAGGTTTAAAAAAAAAATAAAAATTAACCGTACAGCAAAGCAACATCTGTTTGTCCAAACTTTCAGAACAGTTTGACTTGCTGGAGCAGGTATATAGATATTTTGTCCATTTCACTCATACATGTAATCAATTATTTAATTAATATGTATACCATTTTAAACCTAGTGCAACTCAAAACAAAAAAACCCAAACAAACAAAAAAAAGAAGACAAGGCCACTTGACCTTTTGTCACATTTGTAGAATATTCAGTCTCTGTAACATCATTTTACATTAATAGAATACTGGGACTTCATTTAATTATCCTGTAGAACTGGGAGTACACAATTGCTGATCTGTAATTGTCTTGATACACTGCAATCACTGTATTCACTTGTACCAGTAGCAAACACCTTCCGCGGCATGCAGCAGGAAACAGCGTATCATGTACTGAATACCTATGAAATCACCACTTGTCTCTTAGCATCTGTATCTCACCCAACTCTCACCTAAGTAAAAAGTGTTCAAAACAACTTTGGTGAAATTTCATGTTCTGACCAGTTCAGAGCTCTGACTGCATTTAACAATACTAGAGAGCTACACTCAAACCCAAATATTTGTTCTCCCAGAAAACACACATGAATACACACAGCATCGCTATTATTACTAGATATATATATGTATGTATGTATGTATGTATATGCCGCATACCCTAGAATATCTACATTTACTTCAATTGGTAGCAACAGCAAGGAAGTACTTATTGGATATTTTGGAAGATCAAAACCATACCTACACAGATTTAATACATTTTTTTCCTATAATATTCCAATCTTTTTTTTCCACATGATATAAAAGCTATGTTTAGTCTTGAACAAGACTGTGTCAGGATAAGAATTCAGACTGTGTCTATCTGTATGGTCTCCAGCTCAAAGCTATTCCACTTCAGCGTTTGTCCAGCACTGTGGGCTAGGAAAAATTCTAATAATGGTAATAATAATTAGCAAAAAGGTTTTGGATTGTGGGTTGATTTTTTTCCTAAATGAATGTAGACTAATGATATAGTTCATCAATATGACCATATTGATGGATAAAAACTCGACTGCATGTCCAGATATCCACCTGCAAGCCTAACACTGGCACTGAGCTACACTTAGGCCAACAAGCTGCGGAGTTCATGTCCCTTGTTCCATGGGACATCTGCAGACTGTACACTGGAATGGCCCAATCTGCTCACTGTACAACTCTTAACTCCTGTTTTGGCCAGTCTCCCTCCTGTACACATTGTTCCTGGCACAAACAGACAGAACATAAGTAGCATGCAACCTACAGCAAATATTAAGCCTGTATCAAAATGACCGTGTTTTCGCACACAATATTCAACTTTGCTCTCTGCCACAGTCCATCAGTAAAGCTGTCAAGACAGATACAGGTTTGCTATTTATGCAGTTAGACCTAATGCCATTACTTTAGTGAATTAAGAAAACAACAATAGATCTTTAACTCTTCCTGTATTTCTTGAGCACTTTTATTACGGTAACTGGAATTGTGGCTGTACAAACAGGAGTCAAAACCCTTTTTTATTAATGCTTCTCCATGTGGATCAGCCCAATGCTGAGTCTGTAAACAAATTAAATTCCATCTGATGATAGTGGCAACATGCCTTCAATGGAACCAGCCATTTCACTTCACTTCACTTGCATTTTATAATTCCATTGGAAAACATGAGTATTTACACATAAATTAATGAACTGTAATGATTCCTCTGACTACATTTCAAATTCCAATATTTTCCCTTATGATTAATTTTTCAATTGCTTTATCACTCCCTCATAAAGTGTAATAAAACCAACATTTGGTTGGTTGATGTTAATGGCATTGAGTGCCAATTCTACAATGTAATAACACCCGACCCTATTAACTTAATTACAGAGCCAGTCTTGCTCCCACTGCAATTTTGCCATTGGCTTCAACAGAAGCAGAATACAATCCCAGATCCAAGTATTAATGAGACTGTTGTATAGAACCCGTGATATTGAAGCAAAAAATTATGTATGCAGAAATCACAAAAAATTAATTTATTCATGGGACTTCAAAAAATACTGAAGTGACAGCATAGCACATTCAAGATCTGATCCTAGGGATTTATGTATTCACACTGTAATAATTGAAAGGTCTCAAAGGTTGCAGGACAGGGCCACGATCTTGCTTTCTTCCGTGTAATTTAATTACATAAGTCATTTCTGATTTAGAAAATGTATGTGGGCCTCCTCATGTACCTAAGCTTCCCCATAGAATAACTGCATGCTTTTATTTATACTTAGCAAAATAATTCCTGCTACTTCCAAGCATAATTTTTCAAACATATCCTAGGATAAAACAACTGTTAATTCCACAGCTCTATCGTTTTGATAGTGATTCTATCACACTAAATGAAATCCCATTTCTAGCATTGGATGCTCAAACACAATTCAATTTTGCATCATTGTGTCTACGAAAAAGATATATATAAGTTCTTTAAAAAATGGAAGAAAATAACAGTTATGTATAGTTTCTTGTTTTAGGGAAAAAACATTCCTCTACCATCACCACCACTATATGGCACACTCAAACAATTGTGCTCGTGTTGATGTCTCTGCTTACTTTTAGTTGCTGTTGTCCATGTTTTGCATAGGTATCATTAATTATATTACTGCCACCATTCTGCCAGAGTTTATCAATTTTGAAAATTTGGCTACATACCAGATGAGCTGCTATAGAAGTTCTTCGTAGATTCCAAAGTCACCAGTTTGCATTCCAAATTTTGGAAAACTGAAAGATATATTTTGCACTTTATCTTCTGAAGTGTTCTAAAAACAGTTGCTATCTATCTCACTACTTTTATGAGGTACAGACAAAAAAAATAACATTCTCATTGCACACATGGGACAGGAGACTGAGTTTAAGCTCAGGTGGTGCATGCACAGCCTCCCTAAACACTGCTGAAAAATTTTGGAGATACTCTACCTCTACTGCTTTCCACAGACAAAAATCATGCCACAAAACTCTGCATCTATTATTAGGTCTATCATAATTCAGAAATCTTCTCCAACAGAGAGGATTTCCAATCTCCAGTGAAATCCTTTGACATACTTCTTCCTGCCCTTTTTACCTATAACAGTTTGTTAGTTTATGTTCCTGTTGAAGAAAAGCTTTAATGCTGGCTACGCTGAAAGAGTGGTATCTCTGGGACACATTTGTGGGCCAGAGAGTAGAACAAATGAAGCTAAAACTTCTTGAAAAAAGCGAGGTGATTGCCTTTTATGCTATGATGGGCAGGTTATCCACAGTCATGAAGGGGAAAAGCATTTACAATACGAACATTACCACCAATTTCTGCGGTTACATAGTAACATGCAAAAGGACCATTAATATGTTACAACAGCATGGAGCAATGCAGAACTATTGATCCTGTACACAGTTTCCTTTTCCTACAACTTCATGGACATCTTAAGTGCTTACTGTTTCAGGACCAATGTGTAATTAGGTCAGTGGAACACTGATGATGATAGCTTTGTACAAGATGACCCACTTTTGCTAAAATGTTGATCATGCTATTGAAAGGAAGAAATGGAATATATCCACAAAATATATTCCACTGGGCACATCAGAAATCATTTATTATGACACTGTTCAATCAAATTTAAGAAAAAGATGAGTAAGATTATCATGGAACTTGAAATGCTATTGCAAATTCATATTACCCAACTCCATGTTGTGCCCAGAAAGCTGATGTCATATGTAATTTTTACAAAAGGCTTTCATTGTTAGAAAAATTACTTAAGTTATTGTTTATCTTAATAACTACAAATTAACTCATTGAAGTACAGCCTGCTTACCAAAGGAAAATTACACAAATAAAATTACTATTTGGAGAGCACAAAGCGTATGTTAAGGGTAGCTGTTGTTCAAAAAGGTCAGTCAAGTTTAATAAGTCCAAATTTGCCCCATATTTTCTTCCATTTCCTTATGAAGGCAGTATGATTCTGCCAGAGCTGTTCATTTTCCCCAAAACAAGCTCCAGTTTAAAGGGTGAAAAACAAGATCTAAGAAGATTACTAACTGCATCAGGAAAAAATTTAAAACTGAGAAAGAAATACATATGGTAAATATTTAATTCCATATATATAATATATATATATATATATAGTATGCACATGTAAATATGCAACTCAATGAATATCATATCACTTTCCAGTATGTTTAAGAAAACCTCAACAGGAACAACTGTTACTGAAGTTACAGTACTATGACAGTAAGTTTCTCATTTCAATAGCTACTTGACAGCAGGAAGAACTAGACTGCAAAAAGCTATAACTTAATAGCAACCATGTTCTGAAAATACAATCTCATGTTTCCCTTAGTTACAAACCATAAAAAAAAAAGCCCACAAAATCGAATATTAATTATTCTGACAACAAATGGCTTTCTATTATTGAACTGTATTCTTAAAATGCCAAGCATGGACCAGATCTTCAGCTGACCTAAATTTATACGGCTCTATTTAAAGGCAGCAGAATTATGTCAATTAATCCCAGCTGATGCTCTAAACATGCATCTTGTTATATAACAACTGAAGTAAATATATAAAATAAACACGGGCTGTAAAGTGTTGTTATCTCTCTCACCGCAAACAGAGCTAAGAAATAGCAATCTTCAGAGCTCCAATTCTGTGAGATGGTCCAGACCACTGCCTATGCTGAGCATTATTTTCTTTGCTGGGTTGCATTCCTCTTGTAAAAGGAAGCCTTGCAGCACTGGCACCTGTATTGTCAGCTGTTGTGCAGACACCTCTGTAGCAAAAACTGGTTAATTATTCAAATACTGCAGGACAGGCTGAAAATTACACCAAGGTGGAGCAACTCAAGAAAGGGAAAAAAGCCATGTCTTAAATAAGGCATTCCTTCTGATAGAATACAGATTTGTTTAATATCAGTCACAAAATTCAGTCTCATAGTATGCTATTTTGGACATGGACCAATTCAACAAGTGTATTAGGTAAAAACGGGGTAACTAAGGTGGCTTTAGATGAATTTCAGATCTACCTTCTAATACAGTTTTTTAATAGTGTTGCTTCTATCACATTTGTAGTCAAGACCAAGTACTCCCTTGCTTACACAATCTTATTTTTGACAGTCATGCTTATCATCAGTATTAGACAGTTACATTATCTTGTAGCTACTAAAAAAAAATATTTTCAAATACTGTGAGGCAATGATTTAATACTATAAAATACTAACACAGAAATCAATTGTCATTTTCTTCTAGAATGGACTTCAGGAATTGGCCATCTATTTGCATTTTTTTTCTATTACATAGCCTAAGCACATTTATATCTCATAACTGGCTGTAATGATCATGGCAAGGTCACCTAGAAGAGTCAATTAAGCTGATGAGTCAGATACATTGCTTAACAGTGTGTAATAAGACTCAAACAGAGGATTTTATTGTTCATGTTATTGCATCATAGTGATGTTATAACAGCAGCAAGATTGCTGTCTGGAAAAAAACTATTGCATAAGGATAGTTTGCATAACTATTTGTTAAAATAAGTCAATTTAAAATGAGTTAAAGGTTTATTTCTTTTAAGAGTTTTATTTCAAATAAAGGATTGGAAAAAAAGCAGCATGGTACTGATATCTTTCTCAGACTCAATTGCAACAGAAAGAATGTCTGTATGTTCTATAAATTTCATCCAAAGTAAGGCAAATACTGTTCCTTCTTAAGATGAGATAAGCTGTGTGGAGGTCATGTAAGTTCATACTGCCCATGGGAAGACTCCTAGCTTTTTGACACCTTCACATCAGTTTCTTGAAAACAAAACCAAACAAACAAATGAGAAAAAAAAAGCCCTCCCCAAACCCCAAAAGAAAATGCAAAATAACGCCCACCAAAACAGCAGAAACTTGAAGCTTTAGATGCAAATCCAGGAAGCTGGATATTTTAAAAGCTAGTTAAAAGTCCTTTGGAGCATGACTTAAAAATATAAAGTAAATTAAAGTGGAGGCAAAATATTGTAAAGTGTGCTAGCACCTTAACAGTCAAAGACATCTGTAATGTGAGAACTTTTGTAACAATAACTGTTAGTGCGAATTTTATTAACAACCCTTAATCAGAAGTCCTTGAACTTGCTAGTTTAAATCAGGTCTTTGGGCCAAAAAACCAAATCCTTATTCATTCAAGTTTCCCATCAAAGTCAACATTTTGATTGACTGATGACCATAAAAGTGATGCTCGTGCAATATTTTAAACGAGGCTCTTGATTTGATTAATTACTGAGGAGGGCAAAGATAGCTCAAAGTAGGTTACATACACACTGGAGCAAACATAACGAAACTGACTGCAATCATTCAAGTTACAAGGACAACGAAAAAAAATATGGCTGTTTTTAGCACAATAGTAACTCCAAAAGAGCCCCACTATCAAGGCTATACTTGGCCCCAGCAATCAAGTGGAAGAAAAGTTTATGCAAGAATTTTACATAAAGCCTGTGGCTGGAGTACTCAGCTGAGATGCTTTCGGTCAGAAGCACAGTGATGTTGTTTTTATCTATTGGAGAACCGTTTTAGCCACCAAAAATTTAAAAAAAAAAAAAAAAAAAA